>BQNB010129211.1:0-19154 GCA_026074375.1 Tanacetum coccineum
AGTTCTAAATAAAAAAGAAACAAAATCACAAACAAAACATAATTGATTCTGCCAAAAATAAAGATTAAAATAGAAAAATGCCATTTTGAGGTCCCAAACGACCCCGAAAAGCCTAAGACTGACTGGGCTCATGGGAAAACCATGAGTCTTAACCGTTGGGCCGTTTTTGAGTGACCATGCGAATTTCAGCCCAATCCGCCACTGAAATTTGTTACCGTAAACAATTTTTAGGATACCTTCTTAAATACTTTTACTTTGGCACAAATAAAAAATAGGACTAGAAAAATTCAAGCTCGGTACAAAAACCATAATGCAATGAAACAAAAAACCAAGAAGTAGATAAAAAAATGACCAATTCATAGTAGTCTAAGCCCATCAAGACAACAGAACATACCATAAAGAAGATACATTGGAAACACATGGAGTGCAATAGGAAGCAAGACCAAATGAGTGTGCCCCTAAAAAAACTTCCCTAAACAAAAAAACCAAGTACGGTAAAACTTGGAAGAAAACAAATGAGTACAACTTTCTCTTAGTCCTCCAAATCAACATTAGAACGCCACAACATACCTAGAGAATAATTGATTAAGAAAACTTTTTCTATGATTTTCAATAGAGTCATTATTAAGATACATGCAGATGACATATCACCAAAGAATAGGAAACTGAGAGGCCCATAGGACAATATTGTAAAAACCATTCGTTGATTCCATTCCATAGAGAAGTGGTTCATGTCCTTTATGTGAAAACTTTAATCGTCGGGGTACCAAGAGTTTCCCATGTTGTCAAATAATCTAAAGGTGATAAGTTCAAAATAAAAAAGAACAAAATCAAAATCAAAAACTATTGATTAGCCTTAAATAAGCTTTTTTTAAATAAAAATAGAAAAATTCCCTTTTGTGGGACCAAAACGACCCCGAAAAGCCTTAAGACTGACAGGGCTAATGGTTTACCAAATGTCTTGACCGTTGGAACGTTTTTGAGTGTTAATTTCGAATTTCAGCCCAATCCGTCACTAAAATTTGTTACCGTAAATAATCTGTTGCAACCAAAATAAGCGTCGGAGCGTTTTTGTCATGGTCGATCGCTCGTTGACCGTATCTGCTTCAGTGGTCCCCATGATTTGACTTTTAGATTGGTAAACTTGAAAATAATAGGGATATATAAAAAACGTTGTCTTCCTATATGTTATCTCTATTGATAAAGTTCCCACCAAAAATATAGAGGTAAAAATAAAATATAAGAATAAAAAAAATTAAATAAAAAAAAAAAAAAATTTAAAAAAAGAATAAAAAATAAATTGGAAAAATACCCGAACTAAATTATATTAAAATAAGGGTTATTTTATTCATTGATACAATTATTATTTTTGAGTTTGTGTTCTGAAATATTAAACCTTTAGTTTAGCGTAGGGTATGTGTATTTAATTAGGGGGGGTGGATTTTCAACGTTTTTTGTTTAAATGCAAATTTTATAAAAATAAATAAGCCAAATAAAAAAAAAAAGGTAATGTACAAGAGAAATCAAATTTTTTGGACACCTCTTAATTTAAATACTTTTGTTTGGGCACCAAATAAAAATGGACACTAGAAAGATTCAAGCTGGTACAAAAACCATAATGCAATTGAAACATAAAACAAGAAGTAAATAAAAAAAATGACCAATTCATAGTTAGTCTAAATCCCATCAATGACAACAGAGCTGACCATACCATAATGAAGATACATTGGAAAACCATGGAATGCAATCAAGAAGCAAAAGACCCAAAGGATGCTGTCGCACACACACGGCTTTAAAAACTACCTAACAAAAATCCATGTACTTAAAACTTGGAATGAAAACAATTGAGTACAACTTTTCTTCTTTAGTCCTCCAAATCAACATTAGAACGCCCAAACATTACCTAGTGATAAAATGATTAAGAAAATATTTTCATGATATTCAATTGGTCATTATTTAGATACCATGACAGATGCACACATATCACCAGAGATATGGTAACTTTAGAGGCATAGGACATTATTGGTTAAATAAACCATACGTTGATTCAATTCCATTAGAGAAGTAGTTCATTGTCCTTCATGGAAACACTAATCGTGGATCCAAGAGTTTCCCATAGTTGACAATATCTAAAGAGGATAAGTTCTATATAAAAAAGAAAACAAAAATCACAAACAATACATAATTGATTCTGCCTAAAATAAAGTTAAAAATTGAAGAAAAAATGCCCTTTTGAGGGCCCAAACGACCCAGTAAGGCCCTCATGACTGACAGGGCTAATGGTATTACCATGCGTCTTGATCGTTGGGCCGTTTTTATGACCATACGATTTTCAGCCCAATACGCCACAGTAATTTGTTACAGTAAATAATAAAGCTTGTTGCTAACTAAATATGAGTTTCTGCGCGTATTTGTCATGTCGACTCCGGATCGTTGACCGGTTATTCTGCATCTGAGGGTCCCCATGATTTGACATTAGAAAGGTCTAAAACATGGCATAAAATTCGGCTAACAAAATTGTCTTCCTTGTAACACTAAGATAAATTTCATCCGAAAAAGATAAAAAATTGGAATAAATACCCGCTTTAAAAAGGTATAATTATTCTATGAACAAATATTTTTTGGTGAAATATGAAACCTTTTTTAGCGGGTATTTTAACGTGTTTTTGTTCAAATGCTAAATTTATTATTAAAATAAGCCAAAAAAGGCAATGTTACAATAGAGAAATCACATTTTTAGGACCTCCTTTCTTAAAATACTTTTACCTTAGGCACAAAATTAAAAATGGGACTAGGAAAGAATTAAAGATCTGTACAAATACCATAATGCAATGAAACAATAAACCATGAAAGTAAATAAATAAAAATGACCAATTCTTAGTAGTCTAAGCCCATCAGAAACAGAGCAGACCATAAAGAAGATTACATTGGTAACACATGGAATGACTAACAAGACTTGCAAGACCAAATGAGTTGTGCCCCTTTAAAAAACTTCCTAACAAAAAAACCAAAGTACGTTAAAACTTGGTGAAAAAAAATGAGTTACAAAATATACCTTTTTTTTATTTTTCTCTTTTATTGTCACTCCACACTAAATACTTCTTTTAGATCGCCACCAACATACATTACCTTATTTTAGTAGAGAATTACATGATTTATGATAACTATTTTTATGTTTATTCTAATAGATAGTCATTATTAGATAACCATGGAAGAGTTGCAACAATATCACCACAAGATAGGATAAACTATAGAGGCCATCATAGGATTAATATTGGTATTTATATGTATTTATAAAAACCATTCGTTAAAATTCCATATGCAATAGAGAAGTGTTCATGTCTTCATGGAAACACTAATCGTGGAATCAAGACGTTTCCAATAGTTTGTTATTATCTAAAGGTGGATATACTTCTAAATAAAAAAGAAACAATCACCAAAAAAAAACATAATTGATTCTGCCAAAAATAAAATAAAGCCATTTTATGGGAGTTAAATTGATATAATGGCACCGGTTTGAGAGACAACATAATACTCCACACCCAGGTTTATTGATTGTTATTTGGAAGAGTTTATTGTTGTTAAGTTTGTAGGGTGGTTGTGGCGCTGGCCCGGTTGCGCCCGGAGTAAGGGTCACACTTCCATAAAGAAGTGTTTATGTCCTTCATGGAAACACGAATCGTGGAACCAAGAGTTTCCCATAGTTGACAATCATCTAAAGGAGGATAAGTTCTAAATAAAAAGGAAACAAAATCACAAACAAAACATAATTGATTCTGCCCAAAATAAAGCTTAAAATAGAAAAATACCCTTTTGAGGGCCCAAACGACCTTGAAAGGCCTAAGACTGACAAGGCTTATTGATCTATGAGTCTTGACCGTTGGGCCGTTTCTGAGTGACCATGCGAATTTCAGCCCAATCCGCCACAGAAATTTGTTACCGTAAAATAATATGTTGCTGCAAAATAAGCGCCGAGCGTATTTGTCATGTTGACTCGCTCGTTGACCGTATCTGCATCAGAGGTCCCCATGATATGACATTAGAAGGTAACCTGCAAAAAATAGGTTAATAAACTTGACTTCCTTGTAACACTAATGATAAATTTCACCCTAAAAGAAAATTTGGAAAATACCCGCTAAAAGGTATAATTATTCATGAACAAATATTTTTTGGTGAAATATTAAACCTTTTAGCGGGTATTTTCAACGTTTTTTGTTAAATGCGAATTTATTAATAAAATAAGCCAAAAAAGGCAATGTACAAAAACCATAATGCAATGAAACAATAAACCAAGAAGTAGATAAAAAATGACCAATTCATAGTAGTCTAAGCCCATCAAGACAACAGAACAGACCATAAAGAAGATACATTAGAAACACATGGAGTGCAACAGGAAGCAAGACCAAATGAGTGTGCCCCTTTAAAAAACTTCCCTAAACAAAAAACCAAGTAGGTTAAACCTTGGAGAAAAAAATGAGTACAACTTTCTCTTAGTCCTCCCAAATCAACATTAGAACGCCACAAACATACCTAGAGAATAAATGATTAAGAAACTATTTTCATGATATTCAATAGAGCCATTATTAAGATACCATGCAGATGCACATATCACCAAAGAATAGGAAACTATAGAGGCCATAGGACAATATTGGTAAAAACCATACGTTGAATTCCAATTCCATAGAGAAGTGTTCATGTCCTTCATGGAAACACTAATCGTGGAACCAAGAGTTTCCCATAGTTGACAATCATCTAAAGGAGGATAAGTTCTAAATAAAAAGGAAACAAAATCACAAACAAAACATAATTGATTCTGCCCAAAATAAAGCTTAAAAATAGAAAAATGCCCTTTTGAGGGCCCAAACGACCCCGAAAGGCCTAAGACTGACAGGGCTCATGGTTTACCATGAGTCTTGACCGTTGGGCCGTTTTTGAGTGACCATGCGAATTTCAGCCCAATCCGCCACAGAAATTTGTTACCGTAAAATAATCTGTTGCCACAAAATAAGCGTCGAGCGTATTTGTCATGTCGACTCGCTCGTTGACCGTATCTGCATCAGAGGTCCCCATGATATGACATTAGAAGGTAACCTGCAAAAAATAGGCTAATAAACTTGACTTCCTTGTAACACTAATGATAAATTTCACCCGAAAAGAAAAATTGGAAAATACCCGCTAAAAGGTATAATTATTCATGAACAAATATTTTTTGGTGAAATATTAAACCTTTTAGCGGGTATTTTCAACGTTTTTTGTTAAATGCGAATTTATTAATAAAATAAGCCAAAAAAGGCAATGTACAAAGAGAAAACAATTTTTAGGACACCTTCTTAAATACTTTTACTTTGGCACAAATAAAAAATGGGACTAGAAAAATTCAAGCTCGGTACAAAAACCATACGTTGAATTCCAATTCCATAGAGAAGTGTTCATGTCCTTCATGGAAACACTAATCGTGGAACCAAGAGTTTCCCATAGTTGACAATCATCTAAAGGAGGATAAGTTCTAAATAAAAAGGAAACAAAATCACAAACAAAACATAATTGATTCTGCCCAAAATAAAGCTTAAAATAGAAAAATGCCCTTTTGAGGCCCCAAATGACCCCGAAAGGCCTAAGACTGACAGGGCTCATGTATACCCATGAGTCTTGACCGTTGGGCCGTTTTCGAGTGACCATGCGAATTTCAGCCCAATCCGCCACTGAAATTTGTTACCGTAAAATAATCTGTTGCCACAAAATAAGCGCCGAGCGTATTTGTCATGTCGACTCGCTCGTTGGCCGTATCTGCATCAGAGGTCCCCATGATATGACATTAGAAGGTAACATGCAAAAATAGGCTAATAAACTTGACTTCCTTGTAACACTAATGATAAATTTCACCCTAAAAGAAAAATTGGAAAATACCTGCTAAAAGGTATAATTATTCATGAACAAATATTTTTTTAGTGAAATATTAAACCTTTTAGCGGGTATTTTCAACGTTTTTTGTTAAATGCGAATTTATTAATAAAATAAGCCAAAAAAGGCAATGTACAAAGAGAAAACAATTTTTAGGACACCTTCTTAAATACTTTTACTTTGGCACAAATCAAAAATGGGACTAGAAAAATTCAAGCTCGGTACAAAAACCATAATGCAATGAAACAATAAACCAAGAAGTAGATAAAAAAAATGACCAATTCATAGTAGTCTAAGCCCATCAAGACAACATAACAGACCATAAAGAAGATACATTGGAAACACATGGAGTGCAACAGGAAGCAAGACCAAATGAGTGTGCCCCTTTAAAAAACTTCCCTAAACAAAAAACCAAGTAGGTTAAACCTTGGAGAAAAAAAATGAGTACAACTTTCTCTTAGTCCTCCCAAATCAACATTAGAACGCCACAAACATACCTAGAGAATAAATGATTAAGAAACTATTTTCATGATATTCAATAGAGCCATTATTAAGATACCATGCAGATGCACATATCACCAAAGAATAGGAAACTATAGAGGCCATAGGACAATATTGGTAAAAACCATACGTTGAATTCCAATTCCATAGAGAAGTGTTCATGTCCTTCATGGAAACACTAATCGTGGAACCAAGAGTTTCCCATAGTTGACAATCATCTAAAGGAGGATAAGTTCTAAATAAAAAGGAAACAAAATCACAAACAAAACATAATTGATTCTGCCCAAAATAAAGCTTAAAATAGAAAAATGCCCTTTTGAGGGCCCAAACGACCCCGAAAGGCCTAAGACTGACAGGGCTCATGGTTATACCATGAGTCTTGACCGTTGGGCCGTTTTCGAGTGACCATGCGAATTTCAGCCCAATCCGCCACAGAAATTTGTTGCCGAGTGTATTTGTCATGTCGACTCGCTCGTTGACCGTATCTGCATCAGAGGTCCCCATTATATGACATTAGAAGGTAACCTGCAAAAAATAGGCTAATAAACTTGACTTCCTTGTAACACTAATGATATATTTCACCCGAAAAGAAAATTTGGAAAATACCCGCTAAAAGGTATAATTATTCATGAACAAATATTTTTTGGTGAAATATTAAACCTTTTAGCGGGTATTTTCAACGTTTTTTGTTAAATGCAAATTTATTATTAAAATAAGCCAAAAAAGGCAATGTACAAAGAGAAAACAATTTTTAGGACACCTTCTTAAATACTTTTACTTTGGCACGAATAAAAAATGGGACTAGGAAAATTCAAGCTCGGTACAAAAACCATAATGCAATGAAACAATAAACCAAGAAGTAGATAAAAAATGACCAATTCATAGTAGTCTAAGCCCATCAAGACAACAGAACAGACCATAAAGAAGATACATTGGAAACACATGGAGTGCAACAGGAAGCAAGACCAAATGAGTGTGCCCCTTTAAAAAACTTCCCTAAACAAAAAACCAAGTAGGTTAAACCTTGGAGAAAAAAAATGAGTACAACTTTCTCTTAGTCCTCCCAAATCAACATTAGAACGCCACAAACATACCTAGAGAATAAATGATTAAGAAACTATTTTCATGATATTCAATAGAGCCATTATTAAGATACCATGCAGATGCACATATCACCAAAGAATAGGAAACTATAGAGGCCATAGGACAATATTGGTAAAAACCATACGTTGAATTCCAATTCCATAGAGAAGTGTTCATGTCCTTCATGGAAACACTAATCGTGGAACCAAGAGTTTCCCATAGTTGACAATCATCTAAAGGAGGATAAGTTCTAAATAAAAAGGAAACAAAATCACAAACAAAACATAATTGATTCTGCCCAAAATAAAGCTTAAAATAGAAAAATGCCCTTTTAAGGGCCCAAACAACCCCGAAAGGCCTAAGACTGACAGGGCTCATGGAAAACCCCATTATTTTTGACATAGTCCATGTTTTCGAGTGACCATGCGAATTTCCGCCCAATCCGCCACTGAAATTTGTTACCGTAAAATAATTTGTTACCACAAAATAACGCGAGCGTATTTTGTCTATGTAGTTGACTCGCTCGTTGGCCATATCTGCATCAAAGGTCCCCATCATATGACATTAGAAGGTAACCTGCAAAAATAGGCTAATAAACTTGACTTCCTTGTAACACTAATGATAAATTTCACCCTAAAAGAAAATTTGGAAAATACCCGCTAAAAGGTATAATTATTCATGAACAAATATTTTTTGGTGAAATATTAAACATTTTAGCGGGTATTTTCAACGTTTTTTGTTAAATGCGAATTTATTAATAAAATAAGCCAAAAAAGGCAATGTACAAAGAGAAAACAATTTTTAGGACACCTTCTTAAATACTTTTACTTTGGCACAAATCAAAAATGGGACTAGAAAAATTCAAGCTCGGTACAAAAACAATAATGCAATGAAACAATAAACCAAGAAGTAGATAAAAAATGACCAATTCATAGTAGTCTAAGCTCATCAAGACAACAGAACAGACCATAAAGAAGATACATTGGAAACACATGTAGTGCAACAGGAAGCAAAACTAAATGAGTGTGCCCCTTTAAAAAACTTCCCTAAACAAAAAACCAAGTAGGTTAAACCTTGGAGAAAAAAAATGAGTACTGGTATGTGCTTAATTACACATACCTTTTACCTTTAAAAACGAGCTAAAATAACCAAAAACGGACTTAAAATACCAAATATACGCTTGTTTTGCTAATTGTGTTGTGCAGGAACGGATATCTAAGAAAAGGACGAAAAACGAAGCCAAAACGACAAAACCGGACTCGGAATGGAAAAGCAGGAAAAGACAAAGTCAAAACCCAAGCCCAAGCCTGAAAAAGTCAACAAAAAGTCAACCCAAGTCAACCCCGAAGCCAAAAAGTCAAGAAAAATAAGTTTAGGGACTAAACTTGTTAAGTCCTTAATCTTATTCAAAGAAGAAAAAGAAGAAAAGGAAGTCAAGGGCCCATTCTGCCAATTCCTCAAAGTTATACCCCAAGGGCCAAAACTGCCAAAGCCATAAAGTCATAACTAACAAGGACGAGTGGTGCGATTGGTATTATAACCCTTGGGGGGTTGTTTTGCCAAGTCCCCAAACATTTTTATAACAAGGACGTGTGGTGCAAACTATACAAACACTTTGGAGGACCAAAGCTGTCAAAACCCCAAACTTTCACCCTGTCACCCCTTACCCCTTTATAAACCTTTTTCCCGCCCTTTTCAAATCCCAACCAACTCACGGGTTAACTCCCTCTCTTTTACCCTGCAACCCAAACCACCCCATGGACAAACCTTTCCCTCCCCCTCCACTAAGCTTTCCCAGCTGTAAGATTGCCAAGTTGGCAATCCCACAACTCCCCAAGCTTATTTCGATGGTTTAGATGATCCGAACAAGCACCAAGATGAATAGAGGGCCAGGATTTCATTGTGTCTACACTCTCACAACAAACACACTACACTTCTTGTGTCTACAAGAAAGCACAAAGGCAAGAAGACAAGAAAGGAAGCCTAGTCGTGATTAATCTTTCTACCTATAAAAGCTTTGTAAAGCATTGTGTATAAAAGTATTCTTTTAGTAGTATGAAGTAGTTTAAGTGAAGTTTTTTTTAAAATAGATTTAAAGTGTTTTTTCAGTTTAAAGCTTTAATTGTATTGTACTTCATTTTAATGAAATTGATTAAGTTTGTCTTTACTTTTGTGTTCTAAGTTACAATTGCCTTTTTAAATCTTTAAGCTCTTAATATAAGTTATTACATAACCTGTTCACATAGTTTTTTATAACGAAACTTAAAAACAAGGCACAGTTGGATGAGCAAAAGATGGAGGAATAAGCAAATGTGATGGCTTATGGGTATATGCTAGTCTAAGCCTATTTATAAGCTTTTGGGTAGGACTTAGAGCTTTAATAGTCTCGTCAAAGATCCTTTTTGAGCAAAGGATCAAAGGTACCTTTTCTTTTAAATTTAGCTTAAAATTACTGTAGCATTAGCTTATTTATTAGCTTATTACTGTTTAATTGTGCTTATTAAGTGTTTATTAATGCCTAGTATGCCTTCAATGCTTTTCATTTCATTTTTATGCCATTTGGTGAAAACTGTCTAAATAAGCTATTTCTGTCCTAGCTTATTGTCCTGTTTTAAGTGCTTATTTTTTGAGCTTTTTATTCTTTTTTAGTTGGTTTAATATTGTTCAAGTCTTATTAGTCTTCTAAAATTTCAGTTTAAATTAGCTTTTATAGGTTTAAAAAGTCATTTTCAAAATATTAAAGGGGTGTTTGGCATAAGCCTTAAAACGGGTCAAAACAGGTTGTGGTATGGGTTGGAGTCTCAAAGTAGTTTAAGCTTAAGTATTAAGCTTGTTTTAAGCTGATTTTATAAGTTGTTAAGTTTGCAAATTGTTTTTCAAAGTCTATCTAGTCACATCTTTCAAACTGTGGGATTTTAAAAAGCCACAAGTGCTTATTTAGATAAGCACTTGGGATTTTGAGTGTTAGTTCAAAAAAGTGTGCTATTTGTGTGTTTAAATCAAGCTGTCAACACTTTTTGGTCACTTGACTTTTTGAGTCAAAAACCACCAAGTCTTTTTTAAGTAGCAGTTTTAAAAAAGCAAAAGCCCTTTTTCACTTTAAAAGATCAGCAGGTTTTAATGGTTTTTAAAAGTTTAAAATTGGAGCACAAGTCCATTTCATAGTATACTCAATCTGTTTAAGCTTATTTTTTAGTTTTGAGCTTATTTGACAGCTTTTAAAAAGCTGTCAAATAAGCCCTTGTGTTAAACACTTAATCTCCCCTGGTGCAAAGGGGTGGATTTTAAGCCCTCTTTTCTTAGCCTTTTAGTGTACTAAAGTCCTAGGTTTTGGCTTGGGGGGGGGGGGGGGGGGGGGGGGGGGGGGGGGGGGGGGGGGGGGGGGGGGGGGGGGGGGGGGGGGGTTTTTTTTTTTTTTTTTTTTTTTTTTTTTTTTTTATTTTTTTTTATTTTTTTTTTTTGTTGGAGAGACCATAAGCTCTTTATTAAGCCCCTTCAATCTCAGCCCTTGAAAAGCTTTTTAGATAGCTTATTTTTAAGCTAGAAGTTGCCTTTTTGACTGTTTAGCTTAAGCTTTAGTGTAGGAATTGCTAATTTTCATTCTGGCTTATGGAGCTTATTTCATAAGCTCATTTTGTTCCTAGTAGCTTATTTAGGATAGTGTAGTTAGATGTTTTGCTTATTTTACATTTCCTTAGCTTATCTAAGTATTAACAGTTAGTTAAGTCATTTTTAGCCTTTAAAGCTTAGTTTTAACTTTCTGTCTCATAAGCTCCTTTCAGCTTATTTAGTTTTAGCATCTAGCTTTTTAGAGCTTATCTAGGTTAGGATTAAGTCCTTTTTTAGATTAGTTGTCCTAGTTTAGCTTATTAGCCCTCAAAAGCCAAATGACTTAGCCAATATAAGCTTTAAGCTCATATTAAGCATATCTCTCCGTTTTTAATAAGCTGTTTTTCAGCTTATTTATAGCTTTTCAAAAAAAGTTGTAGTTGAGAAAGTTGTTAAGCCCCACGAGCTTAACAACTTTGTTTTACAAAGTTTTTCCAAAAAAAAAGGGGAAAGACAAGGGGTGACCCGGGTGAGCAAGACTCGAACCCGGGTCTCAACCCTCGATACATTCCCCCTTTATAACATCACATACCGCTGCGCCCTTGGGACTTTTCTGTCATAGTCCCAAGGGCTTTGGTATTTAAGGACGTTTTTGGCTTTGTAAGCCATAAGCTGTTATAGCTTATTTGAGGATTATTTATAAGCAAACTTTTTTTGTTCTTATTTTTCGTAGGTTATTTTTATAAGTAAAGTAATTTTAATAAATTTTTCAGAATGTTTTTCAAAGTCATTAGTGTTTTTTACAATTTAATTTAGTTAAAAGTTTTAAAAATTAATAAAAAATACAAAAATTATCAGAAAAATATTTTTCTTTTTTAGGAAATTTTCTTTAGTCATCTAGTTTGTAGGAAAAATATAAAAAATTTTGTAGGGTCATTTTTAACAACTTTTTGCTTTTTTAAGAACGGGGCGGGTGCGGCATTTTTGTTCTTGATCTCGTTTTTTGGTCAAACGTCCTCCGTTTCAGTCTAGTCTTTTCATTCTTCGTTATTTGTCCTTAGAGCCCTAGAGTAAGTTAAGAAGCAAAAATTTCTTCGTAGGTTTTAAATTTTAAAGTGTTTAGGTATTTCCTCCTTTGTTCGGAGATTTCGTGGCTCTCGTTTTCTAACTTAATTTCATATTTTTTAGGATTTTCCTTAAACATTCTATATTTGTTTATCTGCTTAATTAACATCCTGCACACTCAAATCATTTTCCCCTCTCTTCAACTCAAATCTTCCGACTGGTATTCGATTTTCCATGTAGCAGCCTCGTTGGGGATAAACGACCCGGGAACATTCTATACTACTTCTCGGTATTATTGATCTTGTTGATTTTTAGACTTATATATATTTTATATTTTATAATATACTTAGTATAAAATTAACCAATCAAGTACGACTTTCTCTTAGTCCTCCCAAATCAACATTAGAACGCCACAAACATACCTAGAGAATAAATGATTAAGAAACTATTTTCATGATATTCAATAGAGCCATTATTAAGATACCTTGCAATGCACCTATCACCAAAGAATAGGAATACTATAAGAGCCAAAGGACAATATTTGGTAAAAACCAACATTGAATTCCAATTCCAAAGAATGTGTTGAATGTCCTTCATTGGAAACACTAATTCTGAACCAAGATTCCCATAAGTTGACAATCATCTAAAGGAGATAAGTTTCTAAATAAAAGGAAAAAAAATCACAAAGAAAACATAATTGATTCTGCCCAAAATAAAGCTTAAAATAGAAAAATGCCCTTTTTAGGGCCCAAACAACCCCGAAAGGCCTAAGACTGACAAGGCTCATGGAAAACCCAAGAGTCTTGACCGTTGGGCCTTTTTCGAGTGACCATGCGAATTTCAGCCCAATCCGCCACTGAAATTTGTTACCGTAAAATAATTTGTTACCACAAAATAAGCGCCAAGCGTATTTGTTATGTCGACTCGCTCGTTGGCCGTATCTGCATCAAAGGTCCCCATCATATGACATTAGAAGGTAACCTGCAAAAATAGGCTAATAAACTTGACTTCCTTGTAACAATAATGATAAATTTCACCCTAAAAGAAAAATTGGAAAATACCCGCTAAAAGGTATAATTATTCATGAACAAATATTTTTTGGTGAAATATTAAACCTTTTAGCGGGTAATATTTCAATGTTTTTTTGTATAAAATCGAATATTATTAATAAAATAAGCCAAAAAAGGCATTACAAAGAAGAAAACAATTTTTAGGACACATTCTTAAATACTTTTACTTTGGCACAAATCAAAAATGGGACTAGAAAAATTCAAGCTTGGTACAAAAACCATAATGCAATGAAACAATAAACCAAGAAGTAGATAAAAAATAACCAATTCATAGTAGTCTAAGCCCATCAAGACAACAGAACATACCATAAAGAAGATACATTGGAAACACATGGAGTGCAACAAGAAGCAAGACCAAATGAGTGTGCCCCTTTAAAAAACTTCCGTAAACAAAAAACCCCACGTAGGTTTTAAACCTTGAAGAAGAAAAAATACCACGACTTTCTCTTATTCCTCCCAAATCTAACATTAAACGCCACAAACATACCTAGAGAAATAAATGATTAAGAACTATTTTCTTGAATAATAAATAGAGCCATTATTAAGATACCATGCAGATGCACATATCACCAAAGAATAGGAAACTATAGAGGCCATAGGACAATATTGGTAAAAACCATACGTTGAATTCCAATTCCATAGAGAAGTGTTCATGTCCTTCATGGAAACACTAATCGCATGGGGGGGAAAAAAAAAAAAAAAAAAAAAAAAAAAAAAAAAAAAAAAAAAAAAAAAAAAAAAAAAAAAAAACAAAAAAAAAGAAAAAAAAAAAAAAAAAAAAAAAAAAAAAAGAAAAAAAAAAAAAAAAAAAAAAAAAAAAAAAAAAAAAAAAAAAAAAAAAAACCAAGAGTTTCGACATTGTGACAATCATCTAAAGGAGGAAAGTTCAAAATAAAAATGAACCAAATCACAAAGAAACCATAATTGATTCTGCCTAAAATAAAGCCTAAAAATAGAAAAACGCCCTTTTGAGGGTCCAAACAACCCCGAAAGGCCTAAGACTGACAAGGCTCATGGAAATCCCATGAGTCTTGACCGTTGGGCCGTTTTCGAGTGACCATGCGAATTTCAGCCCAATCCGCCACTGAAATTTGTTACCATAAAATAATTATGTTACATCAAAAAAAGCGCCGGATCGTATTTGTCATGACGACTTACGCTCGTTGCCGTAGACTGCATCAAAGGTTCCCTCCATCACATATGACATTAGAAGGTAACCTGCAAAAATAGGCTAATAAACTTGACTTCCTTGTAACACTAATGATAAATTTCACCCTAAAAGAAAAATTGGAAAATACCCGCTAAAAGGTATAATTATTCATGAACAAATATTTTTTTGTGAAATATTAAACCTTTAGCGGGTATTTTTACAACTTTTTTTTGATTATTTTTTTATCTACTTCTTGGTTTATTGTTTCATTGCAGTATGGTTTTTGTACCGAGCTTGAATTTTTTTAGTCCCATTTTTTATTTGTGCCAAAGTAAAAGTATTTAAGAAGGTGTCCTAAAAATTGTTTTCTCTTTGTACATTGCCTTTTTTGGCTTATTTTATTAATAAATTCGCATTTAACAAAAAACATTGAAAATACCCGCTAAAAGAAGATACATAACAGACCATAAAGAAGATACATTGAAAACACATGGAGTGCAACAGGAAGCAAGACCAAATGAGTGTGCCCCTTTAAAAAACTTCCCTAAATAAAAAACCAAGTAGGTTAAACCTTGGAGAAAAAAAATGAGTACAACTTTCTCTTAGTCCTCCCAAATCAACATTAGAACGCCACAAACATACCTAGAGAATAAATGATTAAGAAACTATTTTCATGATATTCAATAGAGCCATTATTAAGATACCATGCAGATGCACATATCACCAAAGAATAGGAAACTATAGAGGCCATAGGACAATATTGGTAAAAACCATACGTTGAATTCCAATTCCATAGAGAAGTGTTCATGTCCTTCATGGAAACACTAATCGTGGAACCAAGAGTTTCCCATAGTTGACAATCATCTAAAGGAGAATAAGTTATAAATAAAAAGGAAACAAAATCACAAACAAAACATAATTGATTCTGCCCAAAATAAAGCTTAAAAATAGAAAAATGCCCTTTTGAGGGTCCAAACGACCCCGAAAGGCCTAAGACTGACAGGGCTCATGGTTTACCATGAGTCTTGACCTTTGGGCCGTTTTCAAGTGACCATGCGAATTTCAGCCCAATCCGCCACAGAAATTTGTTACCGTAAAATAATCTATTGCCACAAAATAAGCGTCGAGCGTATTTGTCATGTCAACTCGCTCGTTGACCGTATCTGCATCAGAGGTCCCCATGATGTGACATTAGAAGGTAACCTGCAAAAAATAGGCTAATAAACTTGACTTCCTTGTAACACTAATGATAAATTTCACCCGAAAAGAAAATTTGGAAAATACCCGCTAAAAGGTATAAGTATTCATGAACAAAGAGAAAACAATTCCATAGAGAAAACAAAGAGGAAACTATAGGGGCCATAGGACAATATTGGTAAAAACCATACGTTGAATTCCAATTCCATAAAGAAGTGTTCATGTCCTTCATGGAAACACTAATCGTGGAACCAAGAGTTTCCCATAGTAGACAATCATCTAAAGGAGGATAAGTTATAAATAAAAAGGAAACAAAATCACAAACAAAACATAATTGATTATGCCCAAAATAAAGCTTAAAATAGAAAAATGCCCTTTTGAGGGTCCAAACGACCCCGAAAGGCCTAAGACTGACAGGGCTCATGGTAATTCCATGAGTCTTGACCTTTGGGCCGTTTTCAAGTGACCATGCGAATTTCAGCCCAATCCGCCACAGAAATTTGTTACCGTAAAATAATCTATTGCCACAAAATAAGCGTCGAGCGTATTTGTCATGTCGACTCGCTCGTTGACCATATCTGCATCAGAGGTCCCCATGATGTGACATTAGAAGGTAACCTGCAAAAAATAGGCTAATAAACTTGACTTCCTTGTAACACTAATGATAAATTTCACCCGAAAACAAATGAGTACAACTTTCTCTTAGTCCTCCCAAATCAACATTAGAACGCCACAAACATACCTAGAGAATAAATGATTAAGAAAATATTTTCATGATATTCAATAGAGCCATTATTAAGATACCATGCAGATGCACATATTACCAAAGAATAGGAAACTATGGAGGCCATAGGACAATATTGGTAAAAACCATACGTTGAATTCCAATTCCATAGAGAAGTGTTCATGTCCTTCATGGAAACACTAATCGTGGAACCAAGAGTTTCACATAGTTGACAATCATCTAAAGGAGGATAAGTTCTAAATAAAAAAGAAACAAAATCAGAAACAAAACATAATTGATTCAACCCAAAATAAAGCTTAAAATAGAAAAATGCCCTTTTGAGGGCGGCCTCGAAAGACCCTGTCAGTCTTAGGCCTTTCGGGGTTGTTTGGGCCCTCAAAAGGGCATTTTTCTATTTTAAGCTTTATTTTGGGTAGAATCAATTATGTTTTGTTTGTGATTTTGCTTCTTTTTTATTTAGAACTTATCCTCCTTTAGATAATTGTCAACTATGGGAAACTCTTGGTTCCACGATTAGTGTTTCCATGAAGGACATAAACACTTCTCTATGGAATTGGAATTCAACGTATAGTTTTTACTAATATTGTCCTATGGCCACTATAGTTTCCTATTCTTTGGTGATATGTTCATCTGCATGGTATCTTAATAATGGCTCTATTGAATATCATGAAAATAGTTTCTTAATCATTTATTCTCTAGGTATGTTTGTGGCATTCTAATGTTGATTTGGGAGGACTAAGAGATAGTTGTACTCATTTTTTTCTCCAAGGTTTAACCTACTTGGTTTTTTTGTTTAGGGAAGTTTTTTAAAGGGGCACACTCATTTCGTCTTGCTTCCTGTTGCACTCCATGTGTTTCCAATGTATCTTCTTTATGGTCTGTTCTGTTGTCTTGATGGGCTTAGACTACTATGAATTGGTCATTTTTTATCTACTTCTTGGTTTATTGTTTCATTGCATTATGGTTTTTGTACCGAGCTTGAATTTTTCTAGTCCTATTTTTTATTTGTGCCAAAGTAAAAGTATTTAAGAAGGTGTCCTAAAAATTGTTTTCTCTTTGTACATTGCCTTTTTTGGCTTATTTTATTAATAAATTCGCATTTAACAAAAAACGTTGAAAATACCCGCTAAAAGGTTTAATATTTCACCAAAAAATATTTGTTCATGAATAATTATACCTTTTAGCGGGTATTTTCCAAATTTTCTTTTCGGGTGAAATTTATCATTAGTGTTACAAGGAAGTCAAGTTTATTAGCCTATTTTTTGCAGGTTACCTTCTAATGTCATATCATGGGGACCTCTGATGCAGATACGGTCAACGAGCGAGTCGACATGACAAATACGCTCGACGCTTATTTTGTGGCAACAAATTATTTTACGGTAACAAATTTTTGTGGCGGATTGGGCTGAAATTCGCATGGTCACTCGAAAACGGCCCAACGGTCAAGACTCATGGTAACACCATGAGCCCTGTCAGTCTTAGGCCTTTCAGGGTCGTTTGGGCCCTCAAAAGGGCATTTTTCTATTTTTAAGCTTTATTTTGGGCAGAATCAATTATGTTTTGTTTGTGATTTTGTTTCCTTTTTATTTAGAACTTATCCTCCTTTAGATGATTGTCAACTATGGGAAACTCTTGGTTCCACGATTAGTGTTCCATGAAGGACATGAACACTTCTCTATGGAATTGGAATTCAACGTATGGTTTTTACCAATATTATCCTATGCCACTATAGTTTCCAATTCTTTGGGGATATGTGCATCTGCATGGTATCTTAATAATGGCTCTATTGAATATCATGAAAATAGTTTCTTAATCATTTATTCTCTAGGTATGTTTGTGGCGTTCTAATGTTGATTTGGGAGGACAAAGAGAAAGTTGTACTCATTTTTTTCTCCAAGGTTTAACCTACTTGGATTTTTGTTTAGGGAAGTTTTTTAAAGGGGCACACTCATTTGGTCTTGCTTCTTGTTGCACTCCATGTGTTTCCAATGTATCTTCTTTATGGTCTGTTATGTTGACCATGAGGGCCCTTTTACCAATATTGTCCTATGGCCTCTATAGTTTCCTATTCTTTGGTGATATGTGCATCTGCATGGTATCTTAATAATGGCTCTATTGAATATCATGAAAATAGTTTCTTAATCATTTATTCTCTAGGTATGTTTGTGGCGTTCTAATGTTGATTTGGGAGGACTAAGAGAAAGTTGTACTCATTTTTTTCTCTAAGGTTTAACCTACTTGGTATTTTGTTTAGGGAAGTTTTTTAAAGGGGCACACTCATTTGGTCTTGCTTCTTGTTGCACTCCATGTGTTTCCAATGTATCTTCTTTATGGTCTGTTATGTTGTCTTGATGGGCTTAGACTACTATGAATTGGTCATTTTTCTATCTACTTCTTGGTTTATTGTTTCATTGCATTATGGTTTTTCTACCGAGCTTGACTTTTTCTTGTCCCATTTTTTATTTGTGCCAAAGTAAAAGTATTTAAAAAATATTTGTTCATGAATAATTATACCATTTAGCGGGTATTTTCCAATTTTTCTTTTCGGGTGAAATTTATCATTAGTGTTACAAGGAAGTCAAGTTTACTAGCCTATTTTTTGCAGGTTACCTTCTAATGTCATATCATGGGGACCTCTGATGCAGATACGGTCAACGAGCGAGTCGACATGACAAATACGCTCGACGCTTATTTTGTGGCCAATAGATTATTTTACGGTAAAATATTTTGTGGCCGGTTTGGGTGAAAATTGTATGGGCACATTAAAACGGCCCAAAGGTCAAGACTCATGGTTAAACCATGAGCCCCGTCAGTTTTAGGCCTTTCGGGGTCGTTTGGACCCTCAAAAGGGCATTTTTTCTATTTTAAGCTTTATTTTGGGCAGAATCAATTA
>BQNB010129212.1:4353-19153 GCA_026074375.1 Tanacetum coccineum
CTGGATAAATTTGTGATTGTCTTTATTGATGATATTCTGATATATTCGAAGAACAAGCAAGAACACGAAGAGCACCTTAAGTTATTCTTAGAGTTGCTTAAGAAAGAGGAGTTGTATGCTAAATTTTCCAAGTGTGAATTTTGGATTCCCAAAGTACAGTTCCTCGGTTACGTGATTGATAGTGAAGGCATTCATGTGGATCCAGCCAAGATTGAATCCGTTAAAGATTGGGCATCTCCTAAGTCGCTAACGGAGATTCGTCAATCTTTAGGTCTTGCTGGGTATTATCGAAGATTCATTGAAGGGTTTTTGAAGATCGCCAAACCGATGACCAAGCTCACCCAGAAGAAGGTCAAGTTTGAGTGAGGTGATAAACAAGAAGCAGCTTTTCAACTGTTGAAGCAGAAGTTGTGCAGTGCACCAATCCTTGCCTTACCTGAAGGAAGCAAAGATTTTATCGCATACTGCGATGCTTCAAAGAAGGGTTTGGGCGCTGTGTTAATGCAAAGAGAAAAGGTGATTGCTTATGCATCACGCCAACTAAAGATCCATGAGAAAAACTATACAACTCATGATTTGGAACTTGGAGCAGTAGTGTTCGCTCTCAAGATTTGGAGGCACTACCTGTATGGAACCAAGTGCACGGTGTTCACTGATCATAAGAGCTTACAACACATTCTTGATCAGAAGGAACTAAACATGAGACAACGCCGATGGTTAGAGTTGCTCAGTGATTACGATTGCGATATTCGTTATCACCCGGGGAAAGCAAATGTCGTTGCTGATGCTTTGAGTAGGAAGGAACGAGAACCACCATTAAGGGTTCAAGCCCTAGTCATGACTATTGGCTTGGATCTCCCTAAACAAATTCTGAATGCTCAGACTGAAGCTCGGAAGCCGGAGAACCTCAAGAACGAAGATGCTGGAGGCATGTTGGTTGAAAATTCTAAAGATCCGGAGAAATTCAGAACGGAAAAGTTAGAACCACGAGTGGATGGAACTCTATGCTTCAATGGCAGGAGTTAGTTACCAAGTTATGGCGACTTGAGGACTGTGATTATGCACAAGTCCCACAAGTCAAAATACTCTATTCATCCGAGTTCTGACAAGATGTACTAAGATATGAAGAAGCTATATTGGTGGCCCAATATGAAGGCCAACATCACCACCTATGTTAGCAAGTGCTTAACCTGTGCTAAGGTCAAATCTGAATATCAAAGACCTTCGGGATTGTTGGTACAACCTGAAATACCTCAATGCAAGTGGGACAATATCACTATGGATTTTGTCACAAAGCTTCCTAAATCACTGCAAGGTTACGATACTATTTGGGTGATCATTGACCGACTCACCAAGTCTGCTATCTTTGTACCAATGAGAGAAACTGATCCCTTGGAAAAACTAGCAAAATTGTACCTAAAGGAAGTGGTCACAAGACATGGAATCCCAGTCTCAATCATTTGCGATCGTGATCCTAGGTTCGCATCAAATTTCTGGAAGTCACTCCAGAAGGCTTTGGGTACTAGCTTGGACATGAGTACGGCTTATCATCCAGAGACTGGCGGACAGAGCAAGAGGACAATTTAAACTCTCGATTTCAGAAAGGGTTGGGTTAATCACTTACCTTTAGTTGAATTCTCTTATAACAATAGCTATCACGCTAGCATTAAAACATTTAACTATCTGCTTAGCTTCAAGGCTGCACCATTGAAGCACTTTATGGTCGAAGTGTCTTTCACCCATTTGTTGGGCTGTGTTGGAGAGTTTAATTACTGTCCACAAATGTTCAAGAAACAACTGAGATGATAGTTCCATGTAACCCCCAAATTGGTCGTATGCGAATAGGGTCGGGGTGTGTTACTCATAGAATCAATAACACAAGATGTATATAGAACGACCAAAAAGTCATTTAAATTCGATACATTGGTTTTAACAAAGTATTTGATGCATAAGCCCGAAGCTTCACACGTTCACTTGTTCAAAATACAAAGATTTCTAGCCCATAACAGATATACAAAAATGTAATGCGACAAATATCTTTATGCATGATATCCTAATCAAAACCATCAATGTATCCCCTTGCACCTGTGCTTAATGATCCCTGATTAAACATTGATGTAAAACGTTCATAATAATGTTGGTGAATTTTATAGGTTGATAAATCATATATTATAGGACACAAGATGTTCTCCAAGTGTATGATAAATGCAATGATGTCATCATATAAAGTAATCTAGTTGCCTAAGCTCATGGACATGACGCTCGAAATAAATGAATACCATATTAAAATGCCTACCCAATTAAAATTGCTCGTGATGATGTTCTAACCCGCAACATCCTATGTTCGACATGGTATACGTTCGTTTGCCCAGTGATAGCTAATCACCCGAACGGGGATGTCAATCCCAATAGATCTATTCATATTATTCGTGCTCACAATCCAGTAACTGACAGTTCATGATAATGGGCTCAACTAGGGTTATCGCTACTTAGGCAACACGTATAAACTCATTTTTACGTTTCAATTAGCGTAAACTCGTAAATGTCGTATCTTATTCGTTATAGCTCCGTTTTTAGCGATTCTTTCGAGCACGTTCTCGTAATTGAAATTTCTATTGATTTATGAGGTTTACAAAAATAAAAGTTTCTGTCATGAATAGTACTTTTATAAATAATTAGTTTTATAAAAACCCGGTATTACGTAAATCGTATTTTTTATCGTATCTCTTTTCGTTATTATCCGTTTTTTGAGGTCTTTACCTTTTTGGAATCGTCATGTAGTTCGTATTATTTTATAAAAGGTGTCAAACCACTGTTTAAAATTACGATAGCTAAACAAGCCGCTTCTATAATTAATAAGTATTTACTTTGATATAAAACTTTATTTTATGTACTTTTATGGAGTAGTTTACCATAAATTCCTTTATTAACCATATTTGGTCATATGTGGTACTTATATTAATGCATTAGTTCCAAGATCACAAGTTCATTTCATATGAAAAAGTGTTAAAATCATAATCACAAGTAAGTCTATCATTAACTTGTTTGAACCCTAACTGGGGATTTAACTATATAGAACATATATACTTATAAAAATGACAAAAGTAAAGACATAAAGATTTATAGATAACCTTAAAGTGATGTATGATGATGAGAAATACAATCTAAACCCTTGTTGAGATTTTTAAACCAAGCTTGCAAACAAGAAAAACCCTAGTTTTCCAAATATAAACCCTAGCTTCCTTTTCTTGATAAATACTTGTAAAGGCTTGATCAAACCCTTAAACCATCTTGAGGTATCTTAGATATAATGTATGAAAGCTTGTAAATGAGGTAATTAAAAGTGTGTGAATTGTTTATGTAGTTGGGTGTGTCCGTGGGTGAGAGAAAGAACAAGAGATTTTGATGAGTTTAATCTTAGGAAATTGAAGTGTAAGTTCCTATTACTAGAAGCATGTATATATATACTTACTTAGATGTAGTATTTGTGTCAAAGATTCAATGGCGAGGGGGTTCGTCATGGGACAATAGGGAGGAATTAAGGGGTCTAGTCCTTGGTTAAAAGTGCATAGTCTTGTGCCTTAATGACCTAGGTGATGTACACTTGCTTTGCTAACGTCCTTGTATGCTCTTGTCCCCTAGAGTAACACACACAAATTATAAGGGTGGGATGAGTAGAAGACATCTTTGATCTTTCTATATGCTAAAATACTTGCTTTATTTATTCATGTGTACTTAAAGTGTTAAGTGTAGTTTATTATTATTTGTCATTTGTAAAACCTGAAATTTAAACGTCTTGGTTGGTTTATTCTATGTGGGACGGACACAAAATATAACCACGAGTAAGTTTTATAAAATGTTTGTATTGGATAGAAAGATAGGTATTTGTGCAGCGTAGTTAATTAACGTGGTTCGGGTATGCCTAACCGTACGTTATCGCGAAAAGTACATAATCTATGTACCGATAAAAATAAAATATTCAAAGACATAATTATTCTCAACATAATTATTTTAATAACTTGATGATACAAACGCTTAATGGTTTGTTGCCCGGTTACATTGAACGCTAATTTTAGCCTACGCGATTTAGCTTAACATTTACGAATTAAAAACAAACGCGTACAATTACAAAATATTGAATAGTAGATTTTATCGAGTCGTCATTAAATTGAAAACACAGGGTGTTATAGACTTCCCCCGTTAAACGGCCTCGTCCTCAAGGCTACGATGCCAGCACTTGTACAGACGGTGCGGTCTTGGTGAAGAGGTGTGGGTATTTCTTCTTGAATTGGTCTTCACGTTCCCACGTGAACTCAGGACCTCTCTTGGAGTTCCATCGAACCTTGATTAATGGAATGCGGCTTCGCTTCAACCGTTTAACTTCACGGTCCATGATCTCAACGGGTTCCTCGACAAACTGAAGCTTGTCATCAAAATGAAGTCCATCCAACGGAACGGCTAACGGTTCGTTGGCATAACACTTCTTCAAATTGGATACATGAAATGTATTGTGAACCCTGCTTAACTCTTCTGGAAGCTCAAGCTTGTAAGCAACCTCTCCAACCTTTCCTAACACCTTGAAAGGTCCAACATACCTGGGGTTTAACTTCCCCCATTTTCCAAAATGTACGACCCCTTTCCAAGGTGAAACTTTAAGCATAACTTTATCCCCGACTTGGAATTCCATCGGTTTATGCTTCAGATCGGCGTAACTCTTCTGTCGATCACGAGCGGCTTGCATCCTTTGCTTGATTTGGACGATTTTCTCAGTCGTCTCTTGAATTAGTTCTGGACCGAGGATTTGAGCTTCTCCAACTTCGGTCCAACAAACAGGTGAACGACACTTTCGACCATAAAGTGCTTCGAATGGTGCGGCCTTGATGCTAGCGTGATAGCTATTGTTATAAGAGAATTCAACTAACGGTAAGTGATTAACCCAACCTTTTCCGAAATCGATCACGCAAGCACGCAACATATCCTCGAGAGTTTGAATTGTCCTCTCGCTTTTTGCCCGTTATTTGGGGAGGATAGCAAATACTCATATCCAAATTAGTACCTAAAGCATTCTGAAGTGTCCTTCAAGTTAGATGCAAACCTCGGGCCGCGATCACAAATGATTGAAACATGTATTCCATGCCTCGTGACAACCTCCTTTTGTAGTTTCTTGCCAAGTTTATCCATAGTGTCAGTCTCTCTATTTGGTGTCAAAATTGCAGACTTAATGAGTCGGTACAATCACCCAAAATGGTGTCGTAGCCATTGCAAGTCTTTGGAGCTTGTGACAAAATCCATAGTGATGTTGTCCTACTTCCATTCAGGTATCTTGGGTTGTACCAACAATCCTGATGGTCTTTGATGTTCGGCCTTGACCTTAGCACAGGTCAAACACTTGCTAACATAGGTGGCGATGTCGGCTTTCATATTGGGCCACCAATATAGCTTCTTCATATCTTGGTACATCTTGTCAGAACCCGGATGTATAGAGTATTTTGATTTGTGGGACTCGTGCATGATCACAGTCCGCAAATCGCCATAACAAGGTAGCCAACTCCTGCCATTGAGGCATAGAGTTCCATCCGCACGGGGTTCCAACTTTTCCGTCCTAATCGCCTCTGGATTTTTAGCGTTTTCAACCAACATTCCTCCAACATCTTCGTTCTTGATGTTCTCTGGTTTTCGTGCTTCAGTTTGAGCATTCAAGATTTGTTTGGAAAGATCTAATCTAATAGTCATGACTAAGGCTCGAACTCTTAATGGTTGATCTCTCTCCTTCCTGCTTAGAGCATCAACAACAACGTTTTCCGTTCTCGGTAATAACGAATCTCACAATCGTAATCACTGAGCAACTCCAACCAACGACGTTGCCTCATGTTCAACTCTTTCTGATTAAGAATGTGTTGTAGGCTCTTATGATCAGTGAACACCGTGCACTTGGTTCCGTACAGGTAGTGCCTCCAAATCTTGAGAGCGAACACTACTGCTCCAAGTTCCAGATCATGAGTCGTATAATTCTTCTCATGAATCTTTAGTTGGCATGATGCATAAGAAATTACCTTTTCTCTTTGCATCAACACAATGCCTAAACCTTTCTTTGAAGCATCGTAGTATATGATGAAATCTTCACTTCCTTCAGGTAAAGCCAGAATTGGTGCACTACACAACTTCTGCTTCAATAATTAGAACACTGCTTCTTGTTTAAACTTGACCTTCTTTTGAGTAAGCTTGGTCATTGGTTTGGCGATCTTTGAAAACCCTTCAATAAACCTCCGATAATACCCAGCAAGACCTAAAAATTGACGAATCTCTGTTCTGGTGAGCTTGGTCATCGGGTTTTGGCGATTCTTCGAAAACCATTAAATGAATCTACTGATAATAACAACAAGGACCTAAAAATTGACGAATCTCCGTTGGCGACTTAGGAGATGCCTAATCTTTAATGGATTCGATCTTGGTGGGATCTACGTGAATGCCATCACTTCAATCACGTGACCAAGGAACTGTACTTTGGGAATCCAAAATTGACCTCTTGGGAAATTTTGGCATACAACTCCTCTTTATTAAGGCAATTCTAAGATTAGCTTAAGGGCTCTTCGTGTTCTTGCAAGTTCTTTTGAATATATCGAATATCATCAATAAAGACAATCACGAAGTTATCCTGATATGGTTTGCTACACCAGGAATTAATAAGTCCATGAATACAAATGGTGCATTTGTCAAACCAAACGGCAGAACTTGAAATTCAGCCATAACGGGTTCTTTTGAAAGCGGTTTTTGGAATGCTTCTATTCTTATCGAAACCCTCAGTTGGTGATAACCCGACCTTAGGTCGATCTTCGAGTAGACACTAGAACCCTTAGAGTGATAAATAAATCATCAAATTCTTGGGTGGGGATAACGGTTTTTTCTTTCTACCATTAGCTTGTTCAATTCACGATAATCAATGCACATTTGGAGCAATGTACCGTCTTTCTTCTTGGACAATAACCAAACGACCCCCAGATCCCAGGGACTGAGGAACTTGGTCTTATAAATCACTTGTCAGATAGTTTCTTTTAGTTTCTCCGACAACTCTTTTCATTTCAGTAGATGCCCATTTGATAAGTAGCTAACGAGCTATGGGTGATAGCACCAGGTATCAAATCAATTTGAAATTCCTCTTGTCGGTCGGAGGGAAGATCCGGCAAGTCCTTAGGAAAGACGTTCTGGGAAATCTTGAAATTATTAGTACATCAATCAGTCGTCTTCTTCTATGAATTGTCTTTATCCTCCTTTGTATAAATGTGCTAAAAGAATGACATTCCTTTTTAGCAGGTTTTCTTGTGTTTTGGAGAAACGAGATAATGTGTAGACGAGCCTCGTGGTCCCCTGGTTGGTTGCTTCATATCACCATGAAATTAATGTTTCATTCCTTTGGGGATACAAAAGATCTTCTCTGGCACATAAAAATGATTGCTTGGTTACTTTGCCAACCAATCCATTTCCACAATTTTAGACATCGATACTACCAAGTTTTACGGGATTAAATTTATGTTGAATGGGATTTTTTTTTTTGAAGTTTTCGTGATTACTATGAATTTAATCCCCAATAATTTCTCACACTATAATCTTTACAAATAATGCTAGTAAATAAGATGGAAAGTTAGAGAGAGAAAGTAGAGAGAGAAACAAGAAGATTAAGAAAGAAAATTGTGAGTTGGAAAAGTTACAAGTGATAGTAGAAAATGCTAAAACCACACTCTCCTTGTGTAGAGGAGGAGAGGGGTTATATTTATACCCAAGCCTTGCTATCTTGGCACTTGGGCTTTCTAAACGGGCCCGGGCTTGGTTTAACTTGGGCTTTGAGCCCGAAACACGGACAATATTAGATACAACAAAAAGACCGTTGGATTGGCACATATACTTTGTTTAGTTTTAGTGTCATAAGCATAGTGATATCGTTATTATATCTGAATATTGTATACTATGCAATACATACTTTAAAATCTTGTGGTCCAACATTTATACTTACATAAACCTATGAACTCACCAACTTTATGTTAACACTTTTAGGCATGTATTTCTCAAGTGAATAAGTTGCTTGACGTTCTTGATGTGCATTGGAGTCTAAACTTTTCAAGATTTCATTCATGGATTTCGACTTGCATTCAAACTATCAATCTTGTTGTATTATTTTCAGTCTTTCATCTTGATGCAACTTTGGGACAAATGGTATAACTATTTCAATGATGTTATCTTTCAAACGACTCATTTAGAGGTCGTTCTCTTATATCTTGTGCTGTTATATTATGAAGTAATGCCCCCGGTTACCATTCCGCTGCGACACATTTTGGGGGTGTTACAGATTGGTATCTAGAGCCAAGGTTATAGAGAACTAGGTTGCATATCTTACCTAGACTATAACCGTTTTCATAAACATTGCATCACATAAAACTTTTTCGTGTGCATACACTACTTGTTTACACTATTTGCTTACAAGATTTATATACGTTTTTACCTTCCCTTGCGTATATTTTACACTTGCCTTATATAAAAGTTATTTATATAAATACTAGGAATTTTCCAAAGACATTGTGAATGACACGATGGTCTTTAAAACTTTTCATGACTTTACATAATACCATTTTACATAACATTGAAACTTGTCACAGTCCGCCGATCCTGCTAGTTACCTTATCATTTAACTCTTAGTTGAACACCCACCTCATACTGTTAAAACACCTACGCCATCTTGTAACCCATCGCCTAGAAGCATACCTATTAATTCGAGAACGACTATAACCTGTCACCTCATAACATTTCATCTTTGGATCACGACTTTTGGAATCTGACTTATTTTATTTTCTTTTACTCCGTTCAATTTTAATGAAAATACCGACGATAAGACAAAGAATGAGTTCCGCGAAGAATGAGCGGATTGTAGCCCAACGAGTTAATAATGCTATTGAGATTAATGCTTAAGGAGAGACCTTCTCATCTTGCATAGTGAAACCTAAGTTGGAACTACCTTAGATTCTATTTCCTATAAGAATTTGCGTCGTACTTCCTTTTAAATTTTCATGGCACTATGTGGATGATTTTAAATTATCTATCAAACTTATGTGTCATAAAAACTTCATCGATTTTACTTTAACTCTTTATTTATTTATGCCGGCCAACCTTAAACTATTATAGCCCTTTAAACATTTTTACAACCACTTTATAAATCATTTCACTACCACGTGATAAGCTATTTTACTAATCATTAATAATGATCTAATTGTAGTCAAATGAATTAACATTTTAAACTATTCAACAATCACCTTACAAACTATTTCTACTATCGTTGATAAACTGTCTTACTATCACTAATAAGTTATCTTACTATTGGTTAATAAACCATCATTTTATAAACTATTTCGCTATCGCTTTAAAAGTCTATTTCACTATTATAATAAACTATTCTACCATTATCTAGTAAACTACCATATTATAAACTATTTTCCCACCATCATATAAACTATTTTGCTATTACCTAATAACCTATCCTATTGTTATCATGTAAACTATTTTACCATTCACCTTATAAACTATTTTGCTATCACTTATAAACTATATCGTTGTTATTCTATAAACTAAATTACTATAATGCTACAAACTATCCTTCCATAAACTTATAAACTATTTTCTTGACAACTTATCTACTACCTTACAATCATCTCGAAAATCACGTTTCTACCACCTTATGAATCACTCTGTTTTTATTTTACGAAACTATTTTGTTTGCATCATCTAAATTATTTTACTATCACCCCATAAACTTTTTAACTATCATCTTATAAACCATCTTACGGTTATCTCGAAAACCATTTTGTTGTCATATAAACTACCTTGTTTCCATTTTGTGAATTAATTTATCACACTATAAAACTATTTTGATACTGCTTTATGCATAACGTTAATTTGACGAAAATGAGCATTGCGTCGTTAGTCCTCAATTATACATAGCCTGATCACCTATGTCTAATACAGGAAGAACCATGTCATGCTGAGAATGGTCACCTTATAACTTTTTTCAAAACCCATTTTTGACTTATATCCCTGAAAAACAAAGCTTTGTGTGCGTATTCATAAAATGTGTCTGTTACGGGAAACTGAATTAGAAATCATAGTAACTAAGTAAACCTTTACACCACCTTACTACATAGATTCCACATCATCTTACACTAAATCCTATGTCAAAAAGTTGAGATGCATTGCTAGTCACCCTAGGACAATCCGCCAATGAGCTTACTCGTCATTAAGGAAATTGATAACATCAAATATTTATTACTTTTTAGTGTTAAATTACCCCCTATATTACTTGCAAATATTTCATTAATGCTTGAAAACGAGATATTTTCTATCATTTTGTAGTTTTCAGATGAAATGCAAGAAAATAACAAGAAACAAAGGAAAAAGGACTAAAAGTACAAATATTCGTGGATTCTTAGAAGAAGATACGACGTAACAGATTTGGAAGGTTATGTCGTATAAAGACGTGTAATTCAGGAGAAGATTACGGTGTAACCACATATATGGTTGCGCCGTAACCATTATTATGGAATGAAATCTTGATCAAGTTAAGATTACGACGTAACACCCCTTATGATTGCGCCTTAACATTGAAGATCTTGACATATGGAAAGTGTATCAAGATTTTACAGCGTAACACCCTTATGGTTACGCCGTAACCATGAAGATCTTGAATTATGGAAAGAAATCAAGAAGTTTACGGCGTAACACCTGATATAGTTACGCGGTAACATAATTATGCCTTATATTTGGAATGTTGTGTATTGAAGGTTACGGCGTAACACCTATATTGGTTACACCATAACAAGTTTGAAACCTATAAATAGAGGCCTCATTCAGTCATTCCGACATCACTTCCTCCACAACCAATTGAAGAGGCGACAAAGGCTTCCAACCTTCAAAGAATTCCACCTAGAGTCCAAGGCAGATCACACTTTACTTACTTTTCGTATTTAATCATTCAAATAAGAATATTGTAAGAATTATGAGCTTTCAATCTATGATTACTTCTATTTCTTGTTGTGTTTCCATTACCATGAGCGGCTAAGCACTTAAAGTGTTGGCCTAGTTATGTAGTTACTATTCTTATTGTAACATTTCGTATTTTCAGGTCATTTTATGACATCATTTATTTCGTCATTATTTTACTATTTATTTTTTTTAGTCTCGTGCGCGTTTACTTTTAATTCTTATTACATAATTAAATCGCGGAAACTAAATTTTTTTTCATTTAACGAATAAAACAAAAGAAATATGATTTTTATACACTATTTCCTGACATGAATAGTGTTGGTTCGTTTTTAATAAAAATTTTGGCGAAACATATTAAAATTATTTATATAATATTTATATGAGGTTTAAATTTATTAATATTATTTTACAAGACGATTGACCTACTTAAACGAGAACCTTATACCAACGATAAAAGCATTTTTATTTTACGAAAGTAACATAAAAATGTTATATTTGAACTTTTTATACATGCACCTAATTAACCTTACATATGCTATGAGAGACGTACTATTTATTTAATAAGTCATGACTATTCACAATAAAATACATGCAACTGTATATATTTCATATTCTATTATTTATTTTACTTTTGAGTAAATTTATTTTTACGATTTATCGAATAGGCCGTCTTGCGTTCGTAATAAAACGTTTATTAAACGTGAATCCGACTTTAGACTAAATATTAGTCTACGTGCTCTACATATTTTTATTATTTCAGAAAAGTATCCCATATTTGGTAATTTTATTTTTATCATATACGTTTATTTTTCGTGGTTCCGTCTAAACTCTTACAATATTTTATGTCTTTACCCATTGACCCTAAAACTACCCACTTATTCAAAACCTTACACAAAATATACTACAAGAATTAATAACACTTACTTATATTTTTTTGTTAGCAGGTAGGCATGGTGTGGTGGCATAATTTATGCCGAAAGACACGCATGCTTGTTTTGAGCTAGTCAAAAAGCACACAAACCCATACAATCTCACTGGAAAATAATATATATATGCCATACAATTTCATGATTTTAATGGGGCAATCATATTTGGTCAAAAGGAAACCACATTCCCGAAATCACGCCATCACGTATCAAATCCCAAAAATTTCTCGGTCCATAATCAAATTAATATATTATGCATTATATCTCGTGACCCTATCAGTAATATTCACAAAAACAAAACTAGCTCAACTCTCTCTACACAAACTCCATTTTATTACACAACTTCCCTACCAAAACTCAACAACATTCAGTTTTAGGATTTCCATTCATTTTTATTAAAGCTTCGTCACTATTCTTGCAAGGCATTTGCGACGAGCTTTGTTTTTATTTCTTCTAAGACGAGTTGTCGTTTCTAGAGAGAATTACACGTGAAAACCGTGAACAAAATAGGGAGACATGAGTTGTAGGGGTTGTTTAGTCGAGATAATAGAAGAATGAAACCGACCGTTGTGTTTCGACTTTGTCACTCCGTGAGTTCAAGCGAGTTTGTAACCATGCATCGCTTTGGGTTTACTTTGATTTTTCAAGCTCCTTGTTCGGGTTGATCTTCGTATTTGGTCTTGGTTTCGATTCGCGGGAAGGTTATAGTGTGTGACTCGGGATAGTTGGGTCACGCCTAGATGTTATGTACATGGTTCGTTAGCCACGGGTTCGAGTTCGTGTTTTGGTTCAAGTCTCGGGTAGATTAACTTTGCTAGTATTCATTTCGTGTCGGTATTATACTCGTGCATCACGACTCCGATTCACTCGTATTTCCGCGTGGATCTAAGGTATCACTTGAGCCATAAATTACTTGCATAACAATTACATAATAGTAACCGAAATCGAAGATTACTAATGATTGTAATCGAAGTCACATGGTTTAGCTTGAAAATGAATTATCAAGAGATAATAATCGGATGGAATATGACAATGAAGAACAAATAAATATTGGAATGAATTATGTGAAAGAACTAGTAGTAGTAGTCACGTCATTTTCATGCATTGAAAATGCAATTTACATTTCTAGTCCTTGATTTATAAAGCTTGAAAAAAAATGCTATAGATTTTTAAAAGTAATACTTTTGACCCTTGTTTGTTTTAAAGCTTTTAAAAACTAGTCCCTATAAATCTTATATTCTAAACTACAAGAGTTATAATCTTTATAAAAAGAACCTTATTTATTTCTATTTGTGTAATATTTATAAATGCTAAGCCGCGCATTATTTTTAGGTTGCTTTTTGAGTTTTACTTCCGGCCTCTCGACGCTTTATTTCTCAGTTACACTTTCTCGTGGTCTTCTGATGGTTATATCTCGCTATCTATCATCTTTATTGCATAAAGGTGAGTTCATAGTCTGCATTTCAATTTTTTTTTAATGTTTTTTAAAACCCGCGAGGGGAATACATGCTCGTTTACAAACTCCGTATATTCTTACTTTAGTATCAATTACTTTCATATACTTTGTGAGTTTCATTAGCCCTATTTTGGTACTTGTTTTTAACTGTTTTGGGGGAGAATACATGCTGTTTTTCAAAGTGAACTTTTTGATTTCTACTACATAAGCGTTACATGGATTTTGTTTACTAAAGCTCGATTTGTTTGCTTACATGATTTTGAGATCGTGAATACCTTTATTGAAGACATGAATTTTAGACATGATTGTTTTATACGGACACAAGTGTTTTTTCAAAACTGCTATGCTATTTCCCTGATACATTTATTGCCTAGTACCTTCTCTGCCACTTAAGTCCCTTTTTATCATGAACGTCAGTTGCTAGTGTGTGAGCGCGAGTGTTGTGGATAGATCTATCGGATTGACAATCCTCACCTTTCCTGTGGGTCACTAGTTTGATAAGGTGCATTTTAACATTTGAGTATATTATCTTTCAAAGGATGTTTGCAGATCATCCTACTTTTTACGGGGCATTCCAATCTAATGATTGAAGTTCGTAGGTTTCGGATGTCATGAGCTCTAGGTGCAATATATATACTTAGACTTGATGAATGTGTTTTTCTCTTGTTCTAACATTACTTGTTTGGACTTCGGAATATGTACTTAGTCCACCCATTACTGCGATCGTGTGGTCCATTTTTAATACTTCTTGATTTACAAATCAATACTTGGATTGTTTGGATGGATTCGGAATAAACACTTTTAAATGGCTGTAACGCTACTTTTCTTCTGAAATATCTTCTTAAATTATTTCAATACTGCTTTATACTTAAACCTATGATATTCACCAACATTATTGTTGACGTTTTAAGCATGTATTTTATGGTTACTATTTTGCTAGTGGAGCTTTGGGAGCATTGAGTCACGCGCGTGGATTATATATTACTATTTTTAAAAGGCTTAATAACTTTTGAGTTCTATTTTGACAAACGTTTTGACAATGTTTTTATTACATTATACTGAAAACCTGTTGCAACTCTGATCTTTTATTAAATAGAATAGAATATGACTTTATTTAAAACGTCCATTTTAAGGTCGTTTTCCGTGACTTGTGTTTTGTGCCCTGAAGTAGCACCCCATTGTTACCATTCCGCTGCGACCCGATTTTAGGGGTGTTACACAAATGTTGAGGAAACACGTGCGTACCATGAATCATTATTTCGTAATTTAGCTAATGTAGTTGAGAAAGTCAATTCGGTCTATCGCAAAATGAAAGAACAAATGCTGAATTGACCATTGAGCTTGCTAGATATAAAAATCAAGAAAAGTGTTTTGAAATTAGTCAAGAAATATATGA
>BQNB010129213.1:0-19153 GCA_026074375.1 Tanacetum coccineum
AATGATCATGGATCGGATTGAGGAAGCACTGGAATTTCATGTAAGTATTTTATTTCAATCAAATTATTAGTTTGCTTTGCAAGCATGCTATGACTATGATTGTCTGAAAATGTTGATATTGATCCATTTCTCATAACATCTACACCGAGTATGTAAAGCTATTAATCATCGGCCTAAGAACATACCATAGGCAGGTCATAGTTGTACGGATAGTGTCACGGTACCATTCAATATATTGTTAAGAATCCATGACTTCTTGTTTTATGAGAGATGTCATTTTTGTTGGTGGAAATAAGTTTTGTGAAAATTTTTCGTTCACGGATGGTGGAGCAGTGTCCAACACCTTAATTTGCAGGGAACATCTGAATTTGCATGTCATGTTTTGATGTTTATATTCCTAGCTGCACTCATTTTTTGATATTTTTATAACTCAATATCATTTTTCGATTAATGAATTCTGATTTGATGAAGTAGTTGGTAAGACAGGCATCTTTAATATTATTGTACCACGTACTGTGTAAGTTACTTAACATGCATTTGGGTCGTATAGTAATTACGCATTATTATAAGTTCAGTTTATGGATGCATATTATGTTATGAGATGAGCATCTAGTGGAACTTCTGTAATTTTTGGTTGTGTGAAAATTTTGGATTTTTTATGCGTAATTGAAGACAATGTATACAAATTACAAAACGTGAAGTTATGAAAGCCAGGTGCACATTGATACAAGTGATAGTGATCACCAGCGTCATGTGACGAACCCTTGCACGATCACACGTTTTATTATTTTTTAAAGGGTTTCTCTGATAAATTTTATAACTCTAAAAAAATAATTAAATACAATGGATGCGGATGAATCTCACATCTCCGCCCGTTACACAGGCAAACTAATTCCTTAAAAGAAGGTACACAAAGTGACTACACTACAAATGAATCAATAATTTAAAGTAAACTATTTCTTCTTGTGACCTCTCTAACTTTGATATCCATTTTATCGCATATAGATTCATAAATTACTTGGCCTTCATACAAGTCCTCATCGTATGGGTCGTAGTCGTAGTCAGCATTCTCATAAGTTTCCTTCCATTGTTCCAGCAGATTATTAGTACCATAGCCAACCTTCTTTGAAGCCAGAAAACTTGCCATTTCGTTATCAACTGATGCACCTTCATCTTTACTATCATAATCACTCGAGGAAACAACCTTTCCAAAGGTCCACCCTTAGCCTTTCAATCTTATCAATTTTTGCAACAATAGGTGTAGTACTAGTACAACTAGATCTCACATTCCAGAACGAAGATCCACAAGAATTGACTTTTTTTATCAACAATAGGTGTAGTACTAGTCCCCCAATTTATACCCAAGTCAACATCATTTTCAACCGAATTAAGCACATCAAATAGGTTTTAATTACTAACCTCTTTTGTATACTCCACATATTTTTTTCTTATTACCACTAGTGTTGACATTGTTCATTTTCGGTCTATACACTTGTTTGACTGGTTTAAATCCCACCTTAGGATCAAGCGGAACACCTCTAGGAGCTTGGTTAGGCTTCTTCAGGTTCTTCACCACATCCGAGCCTATATTCCTGGGACACTCATCCTGAACATGACCAAAAACCTTACAACACGCACACTTGGGAGGTTTCCACTCATACTGAACATTACACGTATAGAATCCCTCCCCAAAAAGTTTAGGCATAGCCACTACGATAGTATCTTTCAACTCCACATCAGCTCGAAGCTCACTCATTGCTCTAGCATAGCTTGACCTACCCAATGATTGCATGGACATGTCAGGTGTAAACAAATCAAGCATCGAAGGAGTACCAAGTTTAGTAGCAATGACACTCAAACCATCCTCGTTAAATGCCATCACAAGGACACCATGAAGTTTAACCCAAACCGGAACATTAACATCTTCTTTTAATAAGTTCACATCCGGATTCCACTTATTCGGAATAAGCGGATTATTGCGAACAAACCACAACCCATTTTCAAGCATTGAATTCAAACCATCCATAGAGCTAAATTGGAAATGGAATAACCCGGTAGACGAGTTAAGCATTAATTCAACCAGTCCATATTTACCCCAAGTGTTCCTAACATAGTTAGCAACAACGGAGTAAGCTACCTGCTTTCCCAAAAAGAAACCATATGTCGTATTAACAAACCGTTTGCTAATAGCTATAATAGACTCCTTCGGGACAGCTACATCGATCCCATTTCCCGCCGGTGTGTCGAAAATTCACACTTTTCCTATTCGATTCAAAGGTAAATAAATTAGCATAAGAAGTGCCTTTAGTAGGATTAGCAGTAGAGTTACTTGGTGTTTGCCCAATATTCTCATCATGCAGCTTATCATCAGTACTAAATGTCACGTTGACATTAGCAACACCATCCTTATTCACGATCGAATTATTCACTACGTTAAAAGATGATTTCAACCCCTCTTTCCCATTAACGTTACCATCACAATTCCTACCATACCCAGATTTGGTAACCGAACTAGTACCACCATGAACGGTACTTGTATCATTAGCCTTTATAGTGTTTACAACAACCATAACATGTGTATCCTTTTCCTTAACCCCTCTCCCTCTCCCACCCGAACTCAAAACCCTCTCTTCATAATCAAACAACGGCAAACATGCACAACTCACAATCAACCAGTAACATGCACAACAAACCAAAACCGATCACAACCAGCAGCAAACAAGTCCTGAGATGTATCAATACCCAGAATCGAGCACACAAGCGATCGCACGTCATAGGTCACACTCCACGAACAACAAAATCAGAGTAGAAACCCTAATGTTGTATAAGTCTTCGTTTAGACAACAAGTTAGGAATTGATTTTGAAGCACAATCACTAATAACAAGAATAGTAACAAAGTAAGCACATAAGCGATAACCAAAAAAGATCGTTTAGGGTAAACAGATCTTCCAGTGATGATTAAATGCAAACCCTAAAGAAACGTTAACCACCAAAACTCTAAAAACCTTTAAATTTCCAACAGGTCTAAAACAATGATATGATTAAACACGAATGCTTAACCACACTCTATAAAAGATTGAAGAAAAAACAAAGGCATAGGGACGATCTGATTAAAAAATAATTTAGGGTTTTGGGGTTGAAAGAGTTTCGTAAGTCTCCAAAGGAGAGTTCGTGATAAAAGAAATTTTATCACACGTTTTATTATCAAAATAGACAGGTTATGCAACCGCTTATTTTTTTTGATATGTAGTGTTAAATCGCCCTGTAAACTGAAATTCGGCCATTTAACTCATATTCAGGATTGCTGCCTTCAAAATCTTTCCCCCTAATGCTTTCTATAAATATATCATTATAATCGGGGAAGTACCTCTCACTTATCAATAACAACGATCTCAACATAAACTACTAATCTTGTAAGCACATGAAGTATTTCTTCTTTTTGTCTTTACCGACCCCTTGCAAAGTGTAGTCCGCATCATGTTTTTTTCCAGGGATTGTAAAATGAAACGGGTCAGGTTTACATTAAAACGGTAACACGTCAAATGGGTCTAGAGTCGGCCACAGGTGTTGGTTGTGAAAAAATATATGGAAGGATTTAAGATAAAAAAAATGGAACAGTTGAAATGTTCCATTAGAAGTGTGTCAAATGGACCTCTTAGAGTCAAAACACATAGTGCAATTGAAAACCAAAAAGTTAGATGCGCCTCTTAGAATTGACCCGAAACACATTTCATTAAAACCCTAAAATTACTGTAATAAAAAGTCTTATTCATCAATTAATTTTGTTCATCAGTTAGTGTTTTTTATCAGTCTTAATCCTTGTTCATCATAATCTAAGTTGTTCATAAGCCATATTTTTCCTCATCAAATATGACTAAAATATCATCTTTAACATGTGATATCTACTCATATGACATCAAACATGAGTGATTCAAAACCTGAGTAAACATTGACCTAAAATCTATAACTTTTATGTTTTACAATTTTTCTAATTCGAATTTAATATATTTTAAATTTATGGTTAAAAACGCAATAAAACGTGTGGAAAATTATACAAAGATCAACGTAAACACACAAAAACTCACTTATATGAATTCAATCAACCTCCCAACTTATTTTTATTACTGGATCAGTCGATTACTTCAAATGTAATCACTGATTTTGAGTTGAAGAACAATATAGAAAAAAGAAGAAGTAATCTCAACATAAAAAAACGAATTATAGAGAAAAACTAAAGAAGAATGAGCTAATCGCATTCTATTTATACTAGCTAAACCTAAGATGCAATAATCTTCATCTAGTCCTTAGCCTTTTCAACTTTTATCTTTTTGGCCCCTGTTGTTATATAGAAATAATACACTCTATCCATTAAATAAATTATACCTTACCTGTTAGACCTTGAAGTGTGAATAGAGTTCGTGTTAAGCCTTTGTACCAGTTTAAGCTTATACTCTAATATTCCCCCTTAAGCTAAACCTAGTACAAATCTTTTAAGCCCAGTAACCTGCAAAACTTTTCATCATCCATAGCTGACAAACCTTTGGTAAATAAGTCAGCTATATTATCTTATGACTTAACTTTCATAGTCTTAACAATGCCAGCAGCTACTTTTTCTCTCAAGAAAAATAGCTCAATCTCAAAATGCTTGGTTCTCTCATGAAGCATTGGATTTGCAGCAATCTAAATTGCTGAACTATTATCACAATTCACATTAACTGGGAGAGAGTTTGTTATGCAAAATTTAGTCAAAATTTTCATAATCCACATCACCTTACATGTGACAGTATTCATAGCCATGTATTCTGCTTTAGCAGATGACTTAGAAAGCATAGACCGGTTCTTACTTTTCCAAGAAACCAAACTATTTCCTAGAAAAATTGAATATCGAGTAACACACCTCATAGTGGCTTTACATTTAGCCCAATCAATGTCAACAAATACATTAAGTTTGAAATCAATACTTTTGTTAAATGTAATACCCATTCCTGGTGCATTTTTCAAGTACCTTAATACTCTAATTTAAACAATGTATAGGCTTTTTTGGTGTAATCTTAAAAATTTACCAATTTAAACAAGTTACTCCATCTAAATCCATAGTACTCATTATTATGGTCTCGAATAGATATACCAAGCCAAGTTCTAAAGTCTACAACATCACCGGCACACTCATATTTTATGGAATTTGGGTAAACATTTGGAAACGGATAAGGTTAAATCCTCACAATATCTAACAAGGGTTATTGTGTGCGGGTTATGTATCAAGTAATTTCACAAAAGTATGCTTGAAATTTTTTAAAATTTGAGCATAATTTAAGCATTTTAGTGTGAAAAATAGGACAAGTATCATTCTAATTCCCATCCCCCCACTTGAATTATACAACGTCCTCGTTGTATAGATAAAACATTAAAAACAGGAATTTAAAAGAATTAGAATGAGAAACTCCCCTGATATTTTGCTCGGTAGATTCTCCAAGTTGAGTTTATGAGCAAGATTGTGTGTTGTAAATGCATCTGAATGCCAACATGACTACTATCACACATAGGTTTCCAGATGATCGATACTTCACCAACTTCATCAATTTCTTTGAAGCGAGGTCCTGTACAAAATGTAGGAAAAACATGCAAAATCCTATCTCGGGTATATAGAAAACCGATGCATTCATATCTTAGTATATACGGTTAATTAAATAAGCAAACTAAACTGTACAGGAAACCAATACGCCGTATCCATAAACTGGAATATGCCGTATCGAGAAACCTATAAAAAGTATCTAAATACGGGTCAGTCTGTTGAATACGCCGTATTATGTGCATAAATACACCGTATTGACAGAACTGACAATAATGTTTAAAGTGCATAAAAATGAAGGACTGATAATGTCCAGACATCTAATACGCCGTATCGTATGGAGTGGATGTGCCGTATTGATGTCTGGGAAGACAGACTCGATAAAAATAAATAACAATCCTGGTTGTCTCTCGGGAAGAACTTTTCTTTACAGCGAAGTCTTTAAGTTAGACTTTTCTTCAGCTTCCACACTCTTCTTCTCAATTCTGCTCTTGATTTGGATAGCGTGCTTGGTTCCGTAATATACTCACGGACTATGGTGTTGAACTTATTAACTGTATAAAGTTAGATACATCATGACACGAATAATAAATGTACAAAAGATAGAAATAGGAAGAAGATAATGGATATAGGGATCATGGATCTGGCTGCTGCTCATCCTGTTGAGCTGTGGAGGTGCTGGCATCATCTGTCCTGTGTCTGGTATGTCTCTTATACGGAATGTGAAAATCTGCATAGCTAGTGTACATGAACCCAGCCTGACTCATCATCTGTGAAAGTCCAACAATCGTCCAAGCAGTGAATCAAGAGAAATCACGGGCCATACTGTCCAATACCTCTCTCTACTGCTTTGCGCCAGTTGCTTGTTACGAATCTGATGGATATCCTCCTCTAACCTACCTAACCTTTGTGCCATAGTCCTAGCTACAGTTGGTGGCTGGGGTGCCTGTACGGGTGTTGGAACAACCAAAGCACCCTCATCAACTACCAGAGCATCCTTAGCGGCCTCATGGGAACCAGTCGCAGCATCGGGCTGCCTCTCTGGTCTTAGGGCTACCCAAGCCCAAATGTCATCAATCTCCTCACAGATCTGCAGTCTTACCAGCTCAGTCATGTCAATAACAAGGAGGTCTCGCACAATACGAGTCAGATCTCTAGAGTCTCGACCTCAGTAAGGTAATCCAAATATGTCTCAGCCAGACAGCAACAAACTGACCCTCTAATATCATAGGCCCCTGCTTCTCCCCTCAGCGAACAACCTCAAATACTGAGGGCTGAGAGACAGATAAGGGATGTTGATAGAGTCAACATCCATCCCCCTCAGATAAAAAAAATCAGTCACGGTCCCGACCTTTAGTCCTGACTCCTTCCTAACAATAGCTGCACTGTAAACAGCCTTGGCACGAGCTAAGTATCGCGATCCTAAATGAAGTAATAAAGAAGGGGCTCACCAAAGGAAATCTCCTATATAAGAGGGAGATCCTGATGACATCAAACAACGACACTTTTATAGCATCATTTAACTCATGTAATTAACCCAATTTATATAACAATTGCAAAGAATTGTTACATATATCGTTTTTATTTAAGAATTCAGTAATATGGAGTACTTGGTGAAAAGCAAAAAGCACACATTCTGGAGCTTATAACGAAGACATTGAAGTTTAACTGTTCTTGACAACGGGCATTACGCCCGTATCCATCAAGGAAGATATTGGCGAATAGTAGTGCCTCCACCTCTCCTAAGACCACAAAGGAAACAAGACCAATACGCTATATTCAAGCCATATGGAAATAAAAATATTCTGAAAGATATCGAACGTGGTCCCTACTATAAGAAATCCCCAATACGTTTATCGGAAGACTTGATAACCTGTGTCACCTTTTTTCTAACCCTTATAAAAGAAACTCAAAAACGAGTTTTAAGTGATGCTAAATCCATATTCTCATTACCTAAACCACAAAAGTGGTTGATTTTGGCAAGGAACAAAAAAGAGCAGAAGGGTCTTACACAACGTGATTAATTCCATAGGAGACAACGTGTAATTTCTCCGTACGAGCCTAGATAACTTTTAGATTTTTCGTATCATTCAAGTAAAACCCGGTTAGGAGTTTACCTTTGGCTAAATCATTACTCCTAGTATTTAATACTACGTTTGAAGGCCTAATACCTTCGGGTATTTAGTGCCATTTATTATGAAGATCTTAATGTTTGGTTTGTTTATCTCGATTTCTTAATTTATCGTTGATTGCTTGTTTATGTTTATCAATATACTTGTTTATGGCTATGTAATGCGATCTAATCATTCAAACTGGATCTAGTGATACGGACCAAGTAATCTAGATGCCGGGATAGCTCTCCATATAGTGATTTATACATCTAGACAATAGGATCACAAATAACGACCTATCTTTGCCTTTAGATTATGAGCTTAGTTGGACCAGCAGGTGACCTAGGATCAACGAGTACGTTCTTAATTAATTGGTAAAGACTTGGTTAGTGGACTACTAGTGTAAGAATAGGCCATTAAGCAGTAAAGTGGGAAAGTCATATATGAGCTAGATTAACAGAATCACATTGCTTTATCCCTAAGATAGATTATAATCAACAAATTACAGGAGCTTTATATCAGAGATGTATATTTAATTTATGACTGCTGATTTCTACGTGTCTAGGATTAAGGAAGAAGTACCGCCTTAATCTCAAGAATGATATGCCGCCTCGAGATAAGTAGTCATTGCACTTAATAAACAAACCAACGTTCTGATTGGACTAATAATGGTTAATACAATTTTCTTATATTTGGCTAGACCGATCTTTTATCTCCAGTTAATTTGCTTGCGCGTGTTTTAGTGTCTTGAATTAGTTTTAGTCACCACAAAACCCGTGCCAGTCTCTCAGACTAAAAACGCCCCTTATCCTTTAGATTTAGAATTAACATAGGTTTAACATAGATTAGACTAACTTAGATTAGAAAAACCAAAGTATTAATAAATTGAAAGTGTTCCTTGCTCTTATTGATCGACACCCTACTTACCATGAAACTATCACCGACCGGGTACACTGCCCGTTAAAGTGTTGTTTTTGGTTAAGTCAGCAAAATATAAATTTAAAACTTATATCATAATTTATAACCACACAACGACACAATCAAGTTTTTTGGCGCCGCTGTCGGGGAGTGAGAATTAATCTTGATTTTTATTTGATATTTTGTTAAATGGATAATGTACTTGGTAAAAATGATATTAGATCATTGACTTGACATATTAGGATGTTTACATGATGTAAACATAGATATAAATGGCATAGGTAGTGTAAACTAGGTTACATAATTGAATTTTAATAAAAACGAAAAATATTCCCATGAAAAAGGTTGTACTTAATATAGCAAGTAGATATTACATTGATGAAAATACTGAAAAATTACGGGTTGTTATAGAAACTGCTAAGTATGGTAAGATTTGGTATGATAAAGACATTCACGACCTCAGCTCCATTGAAACTGAATTCCCAGCTATAACCTTTAATAAGAGGGTATCATCAGGTGAAACACTATCTTGTGAACCCACGGTAAGTTCTCTTAACGATGAAATTGACTTTAGAATTTCATTTGACGATTCCGATGATGAAGATTACACGGTAATTTTTGACAAAAACTCGTTTTCTTATAAAATAATTTCTACAAATGATTTGAAAACGAATTCGGAAAATGATAATGATAAAGTCAATATCCTTCGTTTCCATTACCTAAGCCTACGGTCAGTTATTTTAATGATTTAGACTTCTTTAAATATTTTGAGAATGAATTTTCAGCCATTGTTTACAATGATGCTCTAACGTCTAAATCAGATTTCTTAACTGAACCTACTTTAAGCCCTCAACATATTGATGAATTTGATTTAAAAGATGAAACATCATTGTCCGAATATGATGAAATAGAACAAAATGTTTTGTACTTTAATGATCTATTCCCTTTCAACGTAATTTATCCTGGTGATCTCAAATCGGATAAAGACAATGATAATAATGAAATCGATATGATACAATCTTCGAGGGGTAATGAAAACACACAAGGGTCAAATAATCTTCCGGAGGCAAGTCACGATAAAATCAATAAAGTTTTCATTATGAAAAGTTTTGTCATGGAATTAAATGTAAATATCGTGGCTTGGAATTATTTTGTCAACGGGATGCTATTCAATTTTATTAAAAATTGATATGTGTCGTTTGGCATTCTGTTCGACCCTAAACGGTATTATAAGGATGGTGATTGTACAAAAATGTTGTGGAGGCCAAGGTACGTTTTCTTTACTTTGTTAAATCTAGGAAAAATTTGTCTCCAAGAACGAATACGACGTATTAGGTTAAAACCTATACGGCGTATCCATTGTTTTTAACTGAAGTTGACTAAGTTAACAAAATCGCCCATACGACGTATTTCTCAAACACCAATACGGCGTATTGAGTCTGGGTATAAAAGCCCAACTGATACGCCGGATTGAGTTTTACCACTCACTCTCTCAAACAAAAGATTTTACTACAAAAATTCTTGTAGATCATCATTGTTATTTTTGATTCATAATCGTCCTCTTCTCTATCACAATCGAACGGTAATTCCCCCTTTCCCCTTTTAATTTTTGATTTTCGATTTAAATTAAAATTAAGGTTAGGGTTAGGGTTAGGTTTAGATTATTAGTTTTGAGCAATTGAACAACGCCTTACTTTTGGACCCCTTTTCCCTTACATGTGACTAGCTTTCGAGAATTAGGAAATGGGTCAAAATGGGTAGAAAGGGAACCCCTTTTTGTTTTTAACTGCAGAGCAATACGGCGTATCCACAAACATGGGTACGGCGTATTGACTCAATTTTACCCAAAATCTAAAACCTCAATACGACGTATTAAATAAAACAAATACGGCGTATTGATCTGATAAAGATCTTGCTTTTGATTCCCATACACCGTATTGATTTTTATCCATAAGGCGTATTTTCTAGATAGATCTTTATACGATGTATGCATTTATGAATACGCCGTATCCACTCTTAGAACAGAATGATTAAGATTTATTATCTTTATGCTAATCTCATTGATTTCACATATATGGCATAACTTCAGTCACGATAGCCATATCTGTGAAATCAACAAGATTAGCATAAAGATAATAGATCTTAATCATTCTGTTCTGAGAGTGGATACGACATATTCATAAATGGATACTCCGTATAAAGATCTATCTAGTCAATACGCCTTATGGATAAAAATTAATATGGCGTATGGGAATCAAAAGCAAGATCTTTATCAGATCAATACGTCATATTCGTTTTATTTAATACATCGTATTAAGGTTTTAGATTTTGGGTAAAATTGAGTCAATACGTTGTACCCATGTTTGTGGATACGCCATATTGCTATGCAGTTAAAAACAAAAATGGGTTCCCTTTCTACCCATTTTAACCCATTTCCTAATTCTCGAAAGCTAGTCACATGTAAGGGAAAAGGGGTCCAAAAGTAAGGCGTTGTTTAATTGCTCAAAACTAATAATATAAACCTAACCCTAACCCTAACCCTAACCTTGATTTTAATTTTAATCGAAAATCAAAAATTAAAAGGGGAAAAGGGAAATTACCATTCGATTATGATAGAGAAGAGGACGATTACGAATCAAAAATAACAACGATGATCTCCAAGAATTTTTGCAGTAAAATCTTTTGTTTGAGAGAGTGAAAAAGTGTGGTAAAACTCAATCCGGCGTATAAGTTAGGCTTTTATACCAAGACTCAATACGTTGAGGGATTACAGTACACTAATGCTGATATAGTGGATTTCGAGACGAGATTGGCTAGGATATACAGGAAAGAGGTTCACAGGGTTTAGGTATTCGATTTTGGGGGATTGCTAGACCTGATGGCCGAGTAGTTGAGTAATAGGATGCTGATGGAGCACTACGATGCTCAGGGGCAGAGTATGTTCACTAGCCGAGCCTGGAGGCGACTATTTGATATTAGAGGCCCATTGGTATACGAGCTCATTCTGGAGTTCTTTAGTACATTTAGGTTTGGAGAGGTTGTGCTTGATCTGGATACGGTTGGAGCTTTATAGTTTCAGTTGGGTAGAGTTAGGAGGCGTATGAGCTTGAGAGAGTTTATTTTGGCCTTGGGATTACATTCAGCAGAGGAGATGCAGACTGCTGGTTTTGGTTTATATTAGGCTAAGAGCGCGAGGTAGATCCTCGACAAGGGGGATCTGAGTGCTTACTAGATCGGGATCTCATCTGTGAGGGATTTTCTGGGTACACCTCCTCTTATACTCTTATTAGGGATCCCATACTGAGGTTATGCCACAGGCTCATCGCCTGTAGTATCGCAGGGAGGAGTTAGGCACCTGAAAAGGTTATCGTGACTGATTTATTCTATTTGAGAGGGATGGACATTGGCTTGGTCAACGTCCCTTATCTATTGACTAGGTATTTGAGGTTGTTTGCTTTAAGGAGGAAGCAGGGAGCGATGATATCCGGTAGTTAGTTTGTAGCTCGATTAGCTAAGCATTTTGGACTCCTGACAAAGGAGAGGCTTCAAGGATTGACGGTTACTACCCCTGCACTTCCCATTATTGATATGACCATGCTTGTTCGACTGCAAATCTATGTTGAGCTAGGAGACACTTAGGCATGGGTACCCACAGGAGGGTGATGTGGGAGGAGTTGTTGAGGAGGCTCCGGTAGGACCAGGAGGTGGTGATGTGGATGAGGAAATGCCGCAGGCTGTGCCACCACCACCTAGGACTCAGGGTAAGAGGATTGCCCGATTAGAGGAGGAGGTACACGGTATGCGTGAGGTACTTCAGGGTCAGAGAGAGGTGCTGGATAGCATGGCTTGCGACCTCTCCAAGTTTACTATGTGGACTGTCACTAGCCTCTCACTAGCCTACACAAGATATTCTGAGTCATCAATAAAGTACCAGAGATGCATCAGACAGAGGATCGATGGTACCAACACTTCCACAACCCCCCAGTAGCCAGACCCATGATCTCTCTACTTCCTCATTTTTTGTTTTATCCTTTGTACATTTATATTATTCGTATCATGATGTACCTAAACTTTAAACTACTTATCTTTTGATGTATATGTTATGGTATGACAATTTTGACTTGTTTGTGCATGATAGAATCAAGACTGGAAGTAAGTTCAGCACCATAGTTCATGAGTATGTTATGGAACCAAGCACGCTATCTAAATCAAGAGCAGAAATTGAGAAGAAAGAGTGTTTACAAGAGTGTGGAAGCTGAAGAAAAGTCTAACTTAAAGACTTAGCTATAAAGAAAAGTGCTTCCCGGGAGACAACTAACTCGGATTGTATATTTATGTTTTATCGAAGTCTTTCAGTCCCATGACACAATACGTGCGTATCTGTTCCATACCATACGGCGTATAGAATGTCTGGACGTTATCAGTCCTTTATTTTATGCACTTTAAACATTATTGTCAGATCTGTTAATACGGCGTATTCATGCACATGATATGGCATATTCAACAGACTAACCTGTATTTAGATACTTTTTACAAGTTTCTCAATACAGCGTATTCCAGATTATGGATACGGCGTTTTGGATTCCTGTACAGTTTGTTTAGCAGTATTAAATGTAACCGTCGGAGGAGATACTCGAGATAGGATTTTGCATATTTTTCCTATATTTTGCACAAGACCTCGTTGCAAAGAAATCATAGAATATTGGTGAAGTATCTATAATCTAGAAATCTTGAAGTGTTGGAGTCTTAAAATCTCAAGACGGCTATTCAACACGAAATCTTGCTCAATTAATCAACATGGAGAATCTACCGAGCAAAAATATCAAGGGAGTTTCTTATTCAAATTTTTTTTCCTATTTTAATTGTTTTTATCTATACAACAGGACGTGTATAATCCAAGTAGAGGGATGGGAATTAGAAATGTATACTTGTCGGGCTATTTTTTTCACGTTAAAATGCTTAAATTAAATCTCAAATTTAAATTTTTTTCAAGCATACTTTGGAAATTACTATTACATAACCGCACCAATAACCCTTAGTTGTAGGGTTTGGTTTTAGACGTTATTCAAGTTTTTAGTAAATTATATAAAGCCGGACCGTTTACGGGCGGGTAAAACCACAACTTTAATTAGGACAGTGTCCTGATCGTTAGTAATTTCTTGTAAGTAGGGTGTCGATCACAAAGAGCGAGAAACTAATTTTCAATTTTAATAAAAATTTTGTGGTTATCTAATCTAAGTTAGTTCTATTCTATGTTAAACCTATGTTAAACCTATGTTAATCCTAAATCTAATGGATAAGGGGGGAGGGGGGTTTTTAGTCCTTGAGAGACTGGCAATGGTATTTGTGTTGTGACTAGAAAACCGATAACCAATTTAAGGAAAGACACTAAAACTCAAAACACTCAAGCAAAATTAACAGAAGATAAAAGAGCGGTCTAGCCAAATATAAGAAAATTGTATTAACCATTATTAATTCCAATCAGAACGTTGTTATTTATTTTAGTGCAATGATTTCATATCAATGAGGCGGCATATCATATCTTAAGACATAGGCGTTACTTCGGTTCCTAAGGACCTAGAAACGTAAGAACAGTCCTGTCCACAATTAAACGCATCCGCATAAAGCATACTTATTTGCATATTATAATCTATCTTAGGTATTAAAGCAATGAGGATCTTGTTAAACCCTAGCTCATAGAGACTTTACTCACTTACTGCTTAATGGCAATTCATACACTAGTAGTACACTAACCAAGGCTTTACCAATTAATTAAGAACGTACACGTTGATCCCAAGGGTCACCTGCTGGTCCAACTAAGCTCACTAATCTAAAGGCAAAGATAGGTCGTTATTTCTGATCCTATTGGTCTAGATGTATAAATCACTATATGGAGAGCCATCCCGACATCTAGATTACTTGGTTCGTATCACAATATCCAGTTGAATGATAGGTCGCATACAAAAACACATAAACAAGTATGGTGATAAACATAAACCAAAAAAGCATTCGGGAAACCGATAAAATAGAAATCGAGATAAAACAAACCAACATACAACATCTTCATAATAATGGTTTAATTAAAAAAAATCAAAAATTACCTAAAGGTATTAGCCCTTGCAAAACGTCATAGTCAAATACCAAAAAGTAATAATTTAGCCAAGGTAAACTAACCGAGTTAACAAATGATACAAAAAACTAAACGATTACAAGAGTATAATTGTTAAGGTAGAAAAGCTTATTTGCTTGAGGGCAAGCAAATTCCAAGTGTAGGGGTATGTGATGAGGCTGTGGTAACTTATACACTTTCCGGGTCATTTAACACCCTTATAATCATGCAAAAATGTCTTAAATATGTGTTTAATCGTTTTTTTTTGCATTTTTAGCATTTGGAAGACATTTGGAGGAAATATACATGATTTGGACTCAATTTGGGAAGAATACGGACATAGGCAGCTAACGGGTGTGAAGATTGATAAAGATTCAAGACCAAATTCTTGAGACACCGTCTGAATAATGGAGACAGCGTCTGGATCAGCCGTTAAGTATGAAGACCCAAAGAAACCCTAGTTTGACTACGGCGTTTGGAAAATAGCGACGCCGTCGCGCCCTGAATTCTATATATACAAACTCAATTTTACGTTTTTCATATACACTTTTGATAGAGGAATTAGGGTTTAGTTCTTGGGAGAACGAGTTATACCAGACTTTGGGAGTATTTTGGGGTTTCCCAACCCTTCTATATTATCCCCAATTGCTTGATTCATCATAGTGAAGTTCTTCTATCTCTTATATTTCAATATGTCTTATTGTTCGATATATGATTGTGCTTCCTCTATCTTGAACATACTTGGCTAGATCTTTTAAGTGTTTGCTTATGATTGTATGTGAGATAGATATGTAAGAACTTAAACTTTGTAGAGTGCAATCTGTGATGTGTGTGCATGTTTTGAGTCGCCTTATATCGAAAAAATCTTGGGAGAACAGGATTGCGTGAAGAAAGTGGATCGCACCGGTAACAGCTATCATACCTACCTTTACCCGTGTTGTAGCATATCCCTTTTAGGTATTAATACTAACGCATTTATCTAGACTATGGGCTTGTAATAATTTGTCATACTACCTTACTAGCGCTGCTCTAGTTATTATAGTTCGTAGAAAGCGTTTTTCGTGAATGACGCCATGCAATAGAATAATACCTAAATATACATCACAATGGACAAAGGCAATAGAGTTAAAATAAGCTACCAAGGATCATACATGATTAAGTAAACACTATTCTCTCATCATACGAATTCCCCTAATCTTAATTAGTTTAATTTAGTTTAAAACAAACCACCTTCAAACCCGAGATTTAGATTGCTTTCATAAAATATAAACATAAAAATAAGAGCTTCTCTCAACCCTCATAGATCTTTGGCTTCGCGATACAATAGGGAACCTTTACTGACGCCTATTTCCCTAGAGAACGATAACAACCCTCGAGCCTTGCCTTTACTACACTACAACGGTTAGGTAAACATGCCTAGGGAGTTGTAACACTTCGTGTAGAAGTCCAGACAACGACCGCATCATCTACAAACTAATTCATTTACAATCATAAGCAAACACTCAAGAAATCTAGCCTAGCATGTTAAAGATAGAGGAAGCACAATAACCAATCAAACAATAAGACATATTGAAAGATAAAGGATAAAAGAACTTTACTATATTCAAACAAGAGATTCGAGAAGATACAAGAGGGTTGGGGAACCCTAAAATACTCCCAAGATCTGCTACAAGTCGCCTCTCAACGAACTCCTCTCTAAAACTATCTATATAAAATCTGAAATCGAGTTTTTATATATAAGAAAGCAGGGCGCGACGGCGTTGCAACAATTCCAGGCGCCGTCATAATTTCTTCACACGCAGTCGCTTGTATATCTAAACGGCGTCACATGCTTTCCTGACGCCGTCTCCACCTTCTGTGAGTGATTCTTCGTGCCTTCTTTGTGTCAATTTGCCATCTTGTCCGATTTCTTTCAAAATCGAGCCCAAGTCACGTGTATTTCCTCCAGTTGTTTTTCAAGTGCTAAAAATGCAAAAAGAAACGATTAAGCACATATTTTAGATATATTTACATGATCAAGCTCGAAAAGTGTTTAAAATTACACCTCATCAAGCTCAAAAATTGTTTTTGTGAATCGCAAGATGGAGATAATTTTGCCTTCTGTAACCTCTAACTACAAACAAAACATCAGAGAGTCGAGCTACATCACATAGTTACACATTCCAAACTACACCCACACTGAAGAAGCATAAAAAAGCTGTTTAAGCATACCCGCAACAAAGGAAGTTTGGAAATTTTATTTTTCAATGGAAATATGGAGATTGCATGGCAAGACCGATCACCTACTACTTTTAGAAATCGTAAACGAAGCTTCTATGTCTAATATATATTACTAATCAAATATAAAAGGAAAAAAACACGAGTTAAAACATGCTGCAACAAAACCTAAAATGATAAACGACAAGTAAGTGGTAAAACCAATCCAACAACAACACAACAAAGCGTAAAATAAGTTTTTTATCCTCTTAGCCTGCAGCTCGGCTCGAATCGATGTTTGAACATGAACATCTCGAGTCGCAGGCTTACTCAATATACCGCGTCGACCCAACCTTCCTCTTAATACCCTTCTAACAGACGTGCTTCGCAACAGAAACCTGACTGAAAGGTTTAATTCTAGCAAAATGTTATATAATATAATATATGCCTTTCACACGTTTTAACGGAACAAGAGATAGTGTATGTGACTTGGAGTATATATTGTAGATTCAGATCTAAGGAAATAATCCGAAATTAGGGAAAAACATGAGACAATCATTGTAAAAGAAATTCACATTAAAAACATAATCAAATTGTATATATTCAATAAAGGAGACAGTATTTACCTTAACCAAAAAAAATCATTTCGTATACTCTCCTCTAAATAAAGACGTGTTTAAAACAACGGGTCTCTATATGTTTCGTCATAGACATACACCTCACAAAGAGTGAATCCAAAAGCGGTTTCCATAAGTCAATTCAAACTGGGTGACTGTAACACTACCTCCCTCCCCGACCTTTTTTATTATTATTTTTGGGTAATAAAGGGAAGGGAGGCTGGCCCTTTTAGTTTTTTTAACTACAGAATGTTTCATACAGTCATACAATGCTTGAAAAGGGAGTTGTTTCACATTCTAAGTCACAACAAGAAATGGAAAAATGACAAAGACAACTTTTCTATGTCCTCATTATCACACCTTTCATTCTGGTAGTAAATTGGAACCACGAGCGATATTCATCGCCCTGCCGCTCGGTGGTCTAAATACCGTTAATACTTTAAAAGATCTTCAAGGTAGAGAACAGAGTCTCAAACAGTTGTCATTGTCTTCACCGACTTGTCAAGGAGCTGGCATCTTTGGGAGGCTATTTGTGATGGCAGTGATGCCACTTAGGGGAATTGGCAAACCCATAACCTATGGGTACCCTCCACGTAAAAATTAGTGGGGATCGGGTAAATCCATTTAATTTTTCACCCCTCCCGAGTGGGTTGTGGGTAAAATTTGTACCCATCGTTAGGTGGCGGGTGGATGATATGTATGCCATACCCATGCATGGGTGTACCATATAAGAAACACCCAAGAATGTACCCCGCCTAAATACCCAGGTGTGAATCCTAAACGCCATTTGTGTTAAAATAAAATTTAATATACTACTTAAATAGTTGTGAGGTTTGTTGTATATATAATTGATAACTACCAAAATACGACTACACATTAAAACTAACCAGTTTCTTTGAGTTTACAAGACTAGAAAGATGAATATTAAGTACACGTGGATATAAAATAAATACATGGAAATAGATCCGGTCATTTTGGTAATATTAACACAAAATTAACAAGTACGTTGATCTAGTCGGGACGAAAATTAGTTCGTTGGCCAAGTCGGGATAATTTTAAAACTTCGTAGGTATTTTATGACATTGACCCCCAAAACCCTTTGTTTATATATCATGATTTTATTATTTTGTTCCATTTCACAAACTCATGGGCGATGGGTACCCACGTGCATGGGTATAGGTAAAAAGCTGTACCCATTGGTAGGTGACGGGTGAGAAAAAAATCACGGATTTGAGTGACGGGTTTGATAAACCCTGCCATCTCTAATGCCACTTTACTTTGGGGAGTCTGAAGGTCATCTGCATTTGGTTGACACTTCCGATCTTGAAAGTAAGAGTTTAAAACTTAATGGTTTGTAAGGTATCCCAGAGATGATCCATAGCTACCCACTTCCGTCTAGCCTCCATTATTACTAATTTGAAGTCTTGGATATCATTAGAGGTGAAAAAGAAGATGATACGATAATGGTGGTAAGAATTTCTAGGAAAATTATAAAACAGAATTTGTAATCAACGATCCTATAATAATTACTCTATGCCATAAACAAGCATATCTACTGATAACGTATAGTATGAGCACCAAGCTTACTGGGCTTAGTTCATAATATACGTATATGGGCCCAGGCCCAATACA
>BQNB010129214.1:0-19153 GCA_026074375.1 Tanacetum coccineum
GTAGAGTTCTCATACAACAACAGTTATCATACCAGCATAAAGGCTGCACCGTTCGAGGCTTTGTATGGGCGAAAGTGTCGATCACCCGTATGTTGGGCAGAAGTTGGAGATGCTCAGCTTACTGGCCCTACAATAATTCATGAAACCACCGAAAAGGTCGTCCAAATCAAAAGCAGAATCCAAGCCGCTCGTGACCGACAAAAGAGCTATGCAAACATTAGACGTAAACCAATGGTATTTCAAGTTGGTGACAAGGTCATGTTAAAAGTTTCGCCTTGGAAAGGAGTTGTGCGTTTTGGCAAGCGAGGGAAGTTAAACCCTAGGTATGTCGGTCCTTTCAAGGTAATCGAGAGAGTCGGAACTGTTGCCTATAAGCTTGAGCTACCACAACAGTTAAGCCGAGTTCATAACACGTTCCATGTGTCAAACCTAAAGAAGTGTATGTCCGATGAATCGTTGGCGATTCCGTTGGAAGAACTATGTGTTGATGACAAGCTCCACTTCGTGGAAGAGCCAATGGAAGTTATAGATCGGGAAATCAAGCAATTGAAGAGGAGTCGCATTCCCATCATAAAGGTTAGATGGAACTCTAAATGAGGTCTTGAGTTTACTTGGGAACGGGAAGATTCCTTCAAAAAGAAATACCCATATCTCTTCACAAATCGGGCATCTTCATCCACTGCAACGCCTTAAGCTTTGAGGACAAGGCTCATCTAACCGGGGGAGACTATAACACCCCGTGTTTTTACAGGTCATATTACGACTCTGTACTTTCGTTATTTTAAATTCCTTTTACTATTTCATTTTAAACTTTATATTAATTCGCGTAGCTAGCCATTTAAATCGCATTAGTTAAATCGCGGGAACTCAAAAATTCAACGTTTGATAGAAAATATCAAAGACACTCATTCAGACTTTACATAAGTCTGTCATACACGTAGCTAATATATTCACGCGGCAAGAGAAATGATAAAAATTCACACTCATGTTAATCTAGGTAAAAACCCTTTTAAACAATACGCACCCTAAACCTTAACTTCTATACTTTGGAAAACAAATGCAAACTAAAATAAAAACTCATAGGATGTCCTAAAGATTAGCATGCTCGGCTAGGGTTTTGAAGATAAAAATCCCTACAAACATGGCGAGATAACTAGTGTAAGTTTTACCTTAACTTCACCAAGTCAACAAAAATTAAGAATAAGTAAATATACATAAATCAACCCATTCCTTGTTTAACCCTAATATCCAACGTGTTCAAGCCCACAACCATTTCCCCAAATCCCACACTCACTCATGATTATGTAGCTGCTACTCCCATGAATTTGCCTCCAAGAAATGCACAGTAACATACTTTTTAACATTGTAGCAAAAAGGTTTACCCAAAATGCTGTTACAAACACTTGTGAGCAAATAATTGACTAGTCTTCATACCCATTTACTTGATTATAAAGAGATGCATGGGTCGAGTTAGAGTCATCACAACCCCCACAGCAACTCAATTCACCAACTCTCCCAATCTCTTAATCCCCTTTGGTCTCTGGTTCGATAGCAGCAAACACCCTTCATTCAAATACAAGAATAGTCAAACCCTAAAAACCTTAAAAACCCTAACACTCAATTCGTCCCTTTTGTTTCTCTTTTTCTGGTCAAAGTACGAACTAGTCGAGTGGAGTCTTAGTGGTGTTACAAGCACGTCAGTAAAGCCTAGGTGTGTGGAACAAATTTGGTTTGGGTATTTGCCGCGAGTCATTAAGGGTTGCACAATTAGGGTTTCTTCGCTTGGAAGTTAAGTTTTGTTGGGGTTCAAGCCGGTAACCAAATCCTCCTCAACCTTTGTGAGTCCTACGTTCTCAGTACTTTAATATACATATGAAATCTTTGTCGTGGTGTGGTGCATAAAACTTGTTAAGAAGAAAAACCTTTTGTTGTATACTTTCTGATATAATACCCTCATAACATTTATGAACTTGTAAAGTGACTAAAAAGCAGTAAACCAAGTTATGCTTAGGATCGAGTGTAAAATTCGTCCCATGATTAGCTTAGATGCGTGGCTTAAGTAAAAAGAAATCGTATATAAAATAATCGTGTAAAACGCAGCCTACCATATAACTTTAGGTACCTTGTTAAACCCCTTAAACTTGAAAACAGAAAACACTAATTAGTTTCAAATAGACAACCACCTCGTTTTGCCCCCTAGAATCAATGAAATTCGCCAAGTAAATAATAAGTTATGAAGCCTCAAAGTTAGTCATACAAATCTGCCAGTTTCCTTTTTGTAACGCAACCCCACTGGACCGACCTTAAGCCTGGTTTTAACCCACTTAGGCTAGGGTGTAGGGCGAACAATTGGGGGCATTTTATAGACGACATGGTGAGCTTCATATAGGAATTTAAGTCACGAGAAATGGTTGAGAAACAAGCTCGAAAGTTGAATCCAAAATTAGTAGTGTTGTCGCGTGCTCAACAGTTAATACTATTGGCAGTCGCGACACCAGCACTTTACCCTCATTTTTGACCATGATAACGACCTCGGCCCACGAAACTTACAAAACATAAAGTGTAGTTGACCTGGCCTAGCTTACAAAGGTACTTTTAGTTTGTCCTAGTATCAAGTATTGAGCTAGTAAACGTAACCCAAAGTTAGTACTGCTGTCACACTTTAATACTGTCAACAGACAGCTCGACACCCCTTACTTTGTACCCATTTTCGACCCTCTTAACGACCTCCGCCCCCAAAACCTTTTTATAAAAGTAAATTCGTAATAGACCTAGCCTAGTTTTCAAACGTGCTCCCATTTTGTTTTAATGTTAAGTAACGAATCCACAAACCGATTCTAAAGTTTGAACACGCCAACATTAGCAGTTGAATCAACTCAAATATATTCCAAGTCTGGAAAGCAGTTTTGCGACCCGCACATGTTTAGCACTATTTTTAACTACTTAAACGACGTTTTTAACCAAAACTTATTTAATGAAAGTTGTAGATTTCCCAGCGGAGATTTCAAATATACCTTTGCTTTTTAATATCGTCAATTAACAAGACCGTAAACTAGTCATAAAACTCTAAGACGACTCATGATAAAACTTAGTAAATTATAAGTTTAATTTAGAAGGAAAACGTCAATGTTTCATCTAATTATTTAACACACTTAGAGACCAAACCAAGGGCTGACCTAAACTAATATTTTAAAGGATATACTACCTAGTTTCCTAAATGTCCGAAGTCGTAAATTACATAATTATGGTTAGACCGCGTTGACCCGATAAAGTTGATCATTTTTTTTGAAACTATTTTCAAACGTCATTATTTTAAATAAAGTTCAAGCACACACTAGGGACGAGATTGCAAGTATTTATATAGTTATTTTCTGTTTAGTAAATATGTATTATTCATTCGTAGGTTGCGGATAAAGCCTTTGCATTATTGTTTGTGCCACTACTTTGCTTCTACGTTATCATTACTCGATGTGAGTTTATAGTCCCTACTTTTATACTTTTTTAATAATTTATCAAATCTCGGGGATGAGATCATGTTTGTTTTTAACATGGATGCAAGTACATTTTAAATTCAAATATTACGAGTCTGCCTAAGTAGCTATAACCCACTATGCCCATTATCATGAACTGTTAATTGCATAGATGTAATTGTTAATTGCATTATGTGAGCGTGAATGTTATGAATAGATCTATTTGGGATTAACATCCCCGTTCGGGCAAGTAGCGCTTGCTAGTTTACCGGTTGGCCGAAAACGACGAACGTATACCATTTGGATTCATGGATGTTACGGGTTGAACATCTACATTGGGCAAAGTCATTTATGTGTAATTGAAATACACACATTGTTTAGCTTCGGTGTCATGAGCTTAGTGCATTTCGTAATACATTTTTGTGATATTGTATTTGTTACTTTATTACAGGGAAATCTTGCTATCCACTTCATTAACTTTATAAACCTATAAATTCACCAACATTATTGTTGACAGTTTAAACATGTTTTCTCAGGTCAATAAGGTACAAGTCACGGATACATTGGTTGGTCGTCATTTGAAGTCACATTATCATAAAGATTTGCATGCATTACATTTTGGAATATTGTTATGTTGTGAAATCTTTATTTTTACAAGATAAACAAGTTAAGCCCATGAGCTTTTTGTATCGAACCATTTATGAAATCCAATGTATCAGTTTTAAACGATCCTTATAATGGTCGTTCTCATATCTTGTGCTATTGATCTATGAAGTAATACCCCCGTAATATCATATTCCGCTGCGACCCATTTTGGGGGTGTTACATTTGTCAAAAAGAATGATGCCTATATTGATCTTTCCAAACGATTTTCACACCTTGAACAACATTGCATTTCTCTTGAAGTTACTATACAACTAAATCAATAAATTTTTCAAAAAGACAAATCATGTAATAATCAAAATGATCCTGTAATTCAAGAATATTTTGAATAAAATGATCTGCATGCTCAGCTACAAGCAAAGGACACTGTAATAAGCAAATTAAAGGAAACAATTCATTCTTTGAGAGAAAATGCTAATCCTGATAAAGTGAAAAAGGACATTGATGAGATTGAAACAATAAACTCTAAATTGGAGCATAGTGTGGCAAAATCACTGTTTGAAATGAGAAATTACACACAAAAAAACATTTGAAACAGACTTATAAAGAACTTTACGATTCAATTAAAATGACAAGTGTTCAATCAAAAGAACAGTGTGAAGCTTTAATTGTTAATCTAAATTATAAGTCTATGGAAGATGAAGATTTGAATGATCAAATTCAAGAAAAAGTTTTTGCTAATGCAATATTAAAAAATGAATTAAGGAAACTTAATGGAAAGAATGTAATTGGCATTGCAGTTTAAAAACCTAATGACACCAATATTGCTCCAGGAATGTTCAAGCTAGACATTGAACCTATTTCTCCTAGACTTAAGAACAATAGGGATGCCCATGAATCTTAAGAAGACTATAGAAAATACTGACACCATACGTGGACTTGTAGAACGTCTAGAAAACAGAATCCTAGTGAACCTCTCTTAGACTCTGCTTGCATGTTTACAAAACACGTTCAAGAATTGTTAGTCTGTGTTTCTAAGACATGCCCTGGTTTAACAAAGCCTAAACCACTACTCAGTCGTCACCATCAGTAGACCTTCATCCACTCAACTGACAGATCCACGTCACCATCCTCTGACTCTCCCTCTCACCACAGCACAAATAGATGCCGCCACATTGTATAGGACAGCCCCACATGGATGTGCGATCGAGACGCACTTATGCGCATAACACAGACACCAGCCTACTCATGTTTCTTTGTAGACTAAGTATGCTTCACACGACAATTCTTAAAATTCATATTTCTTTCATCTATTCTTTGCCGTACGTTCACTCTAGATATGATTATAAGCCATAAACCACTTCGAACCATATCGTTTTCTTCTTGACGCATTCCTAGATAGACACACCAGGTGCAATCACGGGATGAGAGTTTTGCAAGACATATTCTTGAACTTAGCAAATATAATGAGGCAGGAAACTCGGATTTATGACAAAACCTTAATCACAGTACAACTTGGGAGGTCAAATCAACCGAGGTTTTTCTGGAAAAGTTAGCGTCTTCAGATATTTCTAAACGCAGTTCGTTGTCCTAACAACTTCAATTGGTTTCTAGGTGGCTTTTCTAAAACCGGTTTAGCCCCAAGATGATGTTTTGCACACTTCTAGATATCCACAGCTCATTATTCCTTTTAACTTTCGTATATTCGTTCTTTCATTGCTACATTCGCACAAACCTTTATCCTAAATCCGAGCTATTACAAATCACATTTTTCGACAGTCTTACTATTACTTGAGCAATCAGTGAGTTCATTAATGAATTTATCGATCTAATTCGGGCTTTTAGTTGCGATAGAATCATAAAAGATCTTTTTAAGTTTTGTTTAAATGCTCATTTTCCTATAATTTATTTTTCTCATTCTCTGCAAGTAATTTCGCCATACTACTATCCTAGCATCAATGTATTAATGATTTTCAAAACAGCACTGCATGTTAACATCTTGGTTTCATTACTTGCTTCTCCTGCACACTTTATATTTGATTCTTTCAAGTTGCAAATTAGGGTGGGATTTTTCTGTTGCGACCTGAAGCTGAGCTTTCAAATCATATAACTCTCAAAATTCATCTGACACTCAGAAACTGCCTACATTCTCTACTACATGGTTTGTATACTTTGAACAACTTTCTTCTCCTTTTGTTCTGCATGATGAATATTTCAAGTGAAATACAATTTGTTTCAAGTTGTAAAAAAACTGTTTGAAAGATTCTCATTATAAACTTTCTTTTTTAACCATGATCAATTTGTTTTTGAGAAAGCATCCAGACTAAGCAAATACACACACCCATTTTACCTGTCATGTTCAACATCCTGGTCAATCGCTCCACCCCTATGACAACATTATTTGGTGAAATCAGGAGTGGTTATGCTATCCACTTTTTCCAACAAACATGTTCATGAACTTGTTCAGATTGATGCTCGTATTTGTTGTAACATTAGCGCGCAAGCATTATTTGATAAGATCAAATATACCTCAGGCAGCGGCAACTTGGTCAATTTACACCGGTCCTGATAATGCATCCACAATAAGGTGATATAAGTCACAGGAACTGCTGCTTGTAATATCTCATCTAACTTTGTCCACTTGCGTTCCTGTAACCAATAAACTAGCATCTTAATGCTTTACTCGAAACAACCTTACTCTGCTCTGACCTGCAATCTGCTTTTCCTCATCCTTCCTATCAATACTCTTCTTTTATGAAGTGTTCATTCAGTCAACAACAAAGTCTTCTGTAACATTAGCCATTTAAGGGAGTAGTGGTTATCTCTAGAACGTTTAACTGGATTCCATGTATTTCCACAATAAGCCGTCTCTGTCATTTCACTGTGACGGACCAATCAAAATAAATTTGAGTGTGGTTTATTATGTTATCAGCCACCACTCCACGTGGACTTGTAGAAACGACTATGAAAACATAATCCAAGTGTATAGCCTCACTAAGGACTCTGCATGCAAGTTTACCCAACCATTCCGAATTTTAGTCTGATGATTCTAAGACATGCCCTGGTTTAAAAAGCCTAGTGAGAAATTAGTTGTTGTTACACCACTGAACAAGGACAAGAAAGTTAGATTTTGCTGACCGGGATCACATCTCACGCAACACTCCAGCACAAGTTAAATACCCAAAACAAAAGAACTCCTAACCACTTTGTTTGCATTCTACAAGATAATCTGTTCTACTTGTGCTAAGCAGATCAAAAAAAAGCCTTTTTTTAAAACAAAGAATACAAAAAGAACAATAGATCTCTCTCGCAACCATCAAGTATAAACAAGACCAATAAAGTACAAGACTAATCTAGGAGCGTTAAGTCTAGGAAGGATAAAAAGAATCATGTTTCTAAAACTGAATGTAATGCTGATGTCATACACTTCATGTTAAATGCGAATTCTAAATCTCTTTATGCTATCTGTAATGAATGTTTATTTGATGCAAATCATGATGAATGTGTTCTTGACTATGTTCATGATATGAATGTGTTGTCTAAATCTAAATCTGTTAAGCATAAGAATAAGACGCAAGTATGGAAACCTACGGGTAAAGTGTATACTGAAATTGGTTATAAATGGAAACCTACCGAATGTACTTTCACTATAGTCAGAAATAAGTGCCCTTTAACTAGGTTCACCTCCACTAAAGTAGTGCCTCTTAAGGAAACCAATATCAAATCAGTTCTTACTCCAACTCAAGGAATTAAGGTTTATAGTAGGAGACCCAAAGTAACAAAATCTGTAGGTTCGAGTAGCAAATCAAAGATTATAGAATCTAGGATTTCTAACCAATCAGAACCCACTCAATCTGGGGAATCCATTGTTTCCAATGTCCATCTTCTTCTTTTATCAATTGCAGGTTGTCCAAATTGTTATATGGTATTTGGACTCCAAATGCTCCAAGCATATGACCGAAAATCGCTCTCAGCTCACCAATTTTATCAATAAATTTCTTGGTACCGTCAAGTTTGGTAACGATAAGATTGCTAAGATAATGGGTTACGATGATTATCAGATCGGGAATGTTACCATTTCTAGGGTTTACTACGTTAAGGGACTCGGACACAATCTATTCTCCGTTGCTCAATTCTGTGACTCGGATCTTGAAGTAGCTTTTCGTAAACACACATGTTTTGTTTGCAATCTTAAAGGTGTTAATCTACTCTCAGGATCTCGGGGAACTAATTTGTATACATTGTCCATTGGCGATATGATGAAGTCTTCTCCTGTTTGTCTCTTGTCAAAGGCTTCTAAGACTAAGTCTTGGTTATGGCATCGACGTTTGTCTCACTTAAACTTTGGTACCATTAATTAACTAGCAAAACAAGGTCTTGTTAGAGGTCTCCCTAAAATAAAATTTGAAAAATATAACTTGTGTTCTGCATGTTTGTTGGGAATAAGCAAGAAACACTCTCATAAACCAAAATCTAAAGACACCAACCAAGAAAAACTTTATCTGTTGCATATGGATCTTTGCGGGCCAATGCGTGTTGAAAGCATTAATGGGAAGAAATATATTCTAGTAATTGTTGAGGATTATTCTCGGTTTACATGGGTTAAGTTATTAAGATTGAAAGATGAAGCTCCAGAGTTCATCATCAAGTTTCTGAAAATGATACAAGTTCGTTTAAATGCAAATGACAGGAATATTCGCACAGATAATGGTACAAAATTTATCAATCAAACTCTGCGTAGCTATTATGAAGATGTCGACATCTCTCATGAAACATCTGTGGCACGTACTCCACAACAGAATGGCGTTGTCGAAAGACGAAACCGGACCTTAGTAGAGGTTGCTTGCACCATGTTGATTTATGCTAAAGCACCATTATTTCTGTGGGCATAAGCAGTTGCCACAACTTGTTACACCTAGAACCGTTCCCTAATACGTCTTCATCACGGCAAAACACCATATGAGCTACTGCATGACAGAAAACCAGATTTTTCCTATCTTCATGTATTTGGTGCACTATGTTATCCAACTAATGACAGTGAAGATTTGGGCAAACTGAAAGCTAAAGCTGATGTTGGTATTTTCATTGGATATGCTCCCGCAAAAAAGGCTTATTGGATTTACAACCGACGTACCAGACGAATTATGGAAACAATACATGTAGACTTTGATGAGCTGACAGCGATGGCTTCTGAACAAAGCAGTCCAGGATCCGCACTTAATGAAATGACTCCTAGAACACTCAGTTCAAGACTCGTGCCACAACCTCCTTCTTTAATACCTTTTTTCCCTCCAACAAGAAATGACTAGGATACACTGCTTCAACCGTTGTTTGATGAATACTTCCATCCTCTACCATGTGTTGATCATCCAGTTCCAGAAGTTGCTGCTCCAGATACAGCTGTTTCAACCAGTATACCTTCCTCAACATCAGTTGATCAAGATGCACCATCACGAAGTACTTCTCAAACTCCTTTAGAATCATCATCTCAAGTCATTCTTCCCGGTGCTTAAGAAGCAGATCATGATATTAAAGTTGTACACATAGATAATAATCCCTATGTTGGTTTTCCAATTCCAGAAACAATTTCTAAAGAATCATCCTCTTAGGTTGTTATTCAAAATAATTTACACTTGGTCAATCAACCACCTAAGCACATCAGTAAATGGATCAAAGATCATCTGATTGATAATGTAATTGGAGATCCTTCTAGACTCGTCTTTACTCGACATCAACTACAAACTGAAGCCATGTTTTGTTATTCGATGCTTTCCTTTCTTCTGTTGAACCCAAGAGTTATAAAGAAGCATTGACAGAATCCTGCTGAGTTGAAGCCATGCAAGAAGAACTTAATGAGTTTGAACGTCTTGAAGTCTAGGAGCTTGTACCTCGTCCGGATCATATTATGATTATTACCTTGAAGTGGATATACAAGGTAAAATTAGACGAGCTGGGAGGTGTATTGAAAAACAAGGCTCGGTTGGTAGCGAGGGGATATCGTCAGGAAGAAGGCAAAGACTTTGAAGAATCTTTTTGCTCCAGTTGCACGACTTGAGGCCATCCATATCTTTATTGCATTCGATGCTCATATGAACATGATCGTGTATCAAATAGATGTGAAGACCGCGTTCTTGAATGATATACTACGTGATGAGGTCTATGTTAGTCAACCGGACGGGTTTGTAGATCCCAAGAATCCCAACCATGTGTACAAGCTAAAGAATGATCTTTATGGGTTGAAACAAGCTCCACAGGCTTGGTATGATTTGCTCTCATCATTTCTACTCTCCCAGAAGTTCTCCAAAGGAACCGTTGATCCAACATTGTTCATCAGGAGAGAAGGCAAAGACATATTATTGGTACAGATTTATGTCGATGATATTATATTTGCCTTCACTAAACCTGATCTTTGTGAATCATTTTCTAAAGTCATGTGTTTAAAATTTAAGATGTCAATGATGGGCAAACTATCATTCTTTCTTGGACTCCAAATTTCTTAAAGTCCTAGATGCATCTTTTTAAACCAATCCAAATATACTCTTGAATCACTTCAAAAATATGGTATGGAAACCTGCGACCCAATGAATACTCCAATGGTAGAGAAATCCAAACTGGATGAAGATTCATAATGGAAAGCCGTTGATCCTATACGCTATTGTGGAATGATTAACACCCTTATGTATCTCACATCCAGTAGACCAGACCTTGTATTGCTGTGTGCATGTGTGCCCGGTATCAGGCAAAGCCTACCAAAAAGCACTTACATGCTGTTAAGTGAATATTTTGATACCTAAGAGGAACCATTAATATAGGTCTGTGGTATTCGAAGGATTCCTGTATTGCACTAACAGCTTTTGCAGATGTTGACCATGCTGGTTGCCAAGATACCAAAAGAAGTACATTTGGAAGTATGCAGCTATTGGGTGACATATTAGTGAGTTGGTTATCAAAGAAACAGAAAAGCACGACCATGTCCAGTACAGAAGCTGAATACATCGCCCTATCCGGATGTTATGCTCAAATACTTTGGATTCGATCACAACTAACGGACTATGGCCTTGTATTCAACAAAATACCCTCGTACTATGATAATAAGAGTGCCATTGCCTTATGTTGCAACAACGTCCAACACTCCCGATCCAAGCATATTGACATCATATATCACTTCATCAAGGAGCAAGTGGAGAATGGGGTGGTTGAGTTATACTTTGTCAGAATAGATTATCAGCTCGCAGACATTTTCACCAAAGCTTTGGGACGAGAAAGACTTAAATTTCTTATCGACAAACTTGGGATGAAAAGCATGTCTCCTGAGACTCTGTAACGTCTGGCAAAAGAAGAGGAAGAGTAATGGTGGTAACTCTTCACATATCCTCTGTATAATATGTAAATAAGAAAAATATAAAAACTCAAAAAGATTTTTTATTTTATATAAATTTTACAAAAAGGAAATACAAAAATATAAAACCCATAAAAAATAGAAAATTAAAAAAATCAAAAAATATAAAAATATGATTGTTCATGACATGTCTTTTAAAAACCGATAATATTTACGGCTTTAGAAATGTCATTCAATAATGACACGGAGCTGTAAATAAAGTTCGAACAGAAGTTCAAACTGTTTTCAAAACATGTCATTGGTTTGCTATTATTTCAGATAGCAACCCGGTCTTCAATTTAAAGGCAAGTATTTCGCTAAAAAGAAAACTTGACCTCACAACAGCATTAAACTATCTCGGTAATGAATACTTAAATATTCATAACAAAGCTTGTGTATAATTTGCCTACACAACCCAGCTAAATTAATCAAAATAATGTATGTTTAGTGTATTTATTTATGTCAAACAAGAGAAATCTTGTTTTTATTGGTGTTGTAATTAAAAAAACAATTAATAATATCAGTATTTCATCTGAAAAGATTTTAAAAGAATTTTCTATCACTCAAACAATGTCTATAGCTCTTTAAATAGAAAACGAAACATTATTTGAGGGGGAAAAATTTTCAAATTCTTTCAAAAAGTCATTTTGGAATAAAAGGAAAAATTTCTAAAAACAATAAAGGATCATCAATTAAAGGGGAGTTAATATTAGTTTAACTCAAAAGGTCTTAAGATGTTATTTGTTTTTATCTTTTAGGAAAAAGGAGTTGGTAAAGAGGGGTTTGGTTGTGCCTTGAATAAGAGTAAGGGGTCTCATTTAGGTCTCTAACATTGTGCTGCCAATAGAAAGAGAAAGAAAAGGAAAGGGCATTTTGTGTGTACGAAATCAAAGTCTCGTGTTGTCATTGAGGTTGGGCAAACTAAAGCTATAGAGGGCGGGCTCAATTGTGACAATAGATTAGCAAATTATGAACAGCCATGCCAACACTTTTTGATATTTGATTATGACCCACAAGAGTGAGAACTACAAGTTAAGACATGGGATCCCGAAATCACGTGAGGCAAGATTATGGAGCAACACCTTGAGGACAAGGTGTTTTGTGGGGCGGGAGTATTGATAAGATCCTGATTTAATATAATTTATCATAATTATATTATTAATTAATTAGTATATTTAGTTTCCTTTATTATATTTTCTTAGTCAACAAGTTAAGTCTATAGGTCTTGCATTATAAATAGGGCATTAGGGTTGTAATTCTGATTATGTTGAATGAATATGAAGTATTGATTTGTTAATCAATTGAGGGGTCGGTTTATCTCATTAATATAAACCATCGGGGGGTCGGTTTATCCCATTAACATAAACCAGCTATCTTGTTTATTTTCTTATCTTTATTCTATAATCAATCCGGTTCGTATCAATTGGTATCAGAGCTATTTTGATTCTAGGGTTCAAAAACTAGTTTTACTATTCAGACAGAAATTACTGTTCATCCAAATCACTTTTCACCATCAGAAAACCATCTTGTTCATAAAAAAGGTTAAATCTTCTTTTGATCTCTGGTATCAATGGCACACACACGACGAGCTATAATGGAAGAGCATCGAGCAAGTAAAGAGGCTTACAGAAAGGTCCATAACGAGACGGTGAGATCTGGACTAAGGATGGCAATTATGCAGCAAAGTATGGAGATGGACATGTGGGAGATCAAAGAAAAACTTGCTGAGAGATGGGAATAAATGGCTATTAGAGCTTACGAACAGGAAAAGAGGCGTGCATAATTGAATCAAAAGATTGAAGAGGATAAGAGACATGAAGCATGAAATCAAAATATTGGAGGGGATAGGAGGCGTGAAGAATGGAATTAAAAGATTGAAGAGATGATAAATCTAATTCAGTCTTTCATTCAAAATCCCATATTGTTTGTTAAAACGCCTCAACGAGTAACAACCAAGGTACCCGTAGTAACGACCACGGTACTCGCAAAACCAATTCAAAATTCTCCATGTTATGATGATTTGACATTTGATCCAAACAAAAAGACTACGGAAAAAGGAGTCGGTAAAGAGGGGTTTGGTTGTTCCTTGAATAAGAATAAGGGGTCTCATTTGGGTCTCCGACATTTTACTGCCAATAGAAAGAGAAAGAAAAGGAAAGGGCCTTTCGTGTGAACGAAATCAAAGTCTCGTGTTGTGATTGAGCTTGGGCAAACTAAAGCTATAGATGACGGGCTAAATTATGACAATAGATTAGCAAATTATAAACAGCCATGCCAACACTTTTTGATGTTTGATTATGACCCACAAGTCAAGACATGGGATCCCGGAATCACGTGAGGCAAGATTATGGAGCAACACCTTGAGTACAAGGTGTTTTCGAGGGCGGGAGTATTGATAAGATCCTTTATTAATATAATTTATCATAATTATATTATTAATTAATTAGTATATTTAGTTTCCTTTATTATATTTTTTTAGTCAACAAGTTAAGTCTATGGGTCTTGTATTATAAATAAGGCATTAGGGTTGTAATTCTGATTATGTTGAATGAATATGAAGTATTGATTTGTTAATCAATTGAGATGTCGGTTTATCTCATTAATATAAACCATCGGGGGTTCGGTTTATCCCATTAACATAAACCAACTATCTTGTTTATTTTCTTATCTTTATTCTATAACCGATCTGGTTCGTATCACTTTCACACTCGAAAATCATTAGAAAAACGATTTAGGGTTCATAAGTAAAAAAGTTGAGGTTTTTTTAAATTGGTTAAGGGGTTTTGTTCATTAATGTATGTATAAGGCTTGTCTAAAATAGTTTTTGATAACACTCAACCATTAGTGAGTTAGATCGATTTTCTTAAGATGAATGGTGCGAAACATGTAGTGTTTGTGTAATTTTTTGTGGGGATGTGTTATTTAGCATCTCTATAGCATTTTTTTGTGCCCTTGGAAACTGTGTTGCCCCTTAGGATATCTCTTTTACATGGAAAATTGTCTCTTAGGTGCGTGAATTATAAAATGGCTATAAGATTGCTCGTTTTAAATGCTATGTGTGTGTTAGTGATCTGTTAAGTGTCCCTTAAGTCATGTTATATGCCTCCTAGATGTCTATAGTTCCGTTTGAAATATGTCCTTCTTTAACTATGCTCAAATTTTCTTTATCATGCTTAAAAGGTGGTTGAAAATTTGTTGGTATTGATTCTGTGATGAACCTTCTTGATTTGAGATGTTAGGAAATTGAATCTAAATAGTTTATGATTGATAAAATTTGACTTAGGAATTTTTGAAGCATGCGAAACATGTTTGTTAACCTTGTGCGAAACATGTCAGCTTGAGTGGTACGAAATATGTTAGGTCACTTGTGTGCGAAACATGTAGTGCCATTTATATGTGAAATATGTTTTGTTCATTATGTGCGAAATATGTTTGTATTATTCTGTGTGAAACATGTTCAATCTGTGCGAAATATGATATGTGTAATAAACTGTGCGATTTATGACATTTTATGAAAAGAAACTCTGTCTAAATTTTTTAAAATTTGTTGGTTGTAACTCTTGTTTGTATGTCATAATTCATCTGCCTATGATTGTTATGTGTTAATTTAATCTCTAATTGAAAGGTTTGACTTAGGATCACTTTGATCTTGTTGTGTTTGACTTTATTCTAGAGTGACTCCTTGACCCATTGGCCATTGTTCGACTTTATTCATAGAGTGATTTATTCGAATATAATTGGCATGAAACATAATCACAGTCTACAATCAATCCAATCTTCAAGATATTCATACTTAAATAGTAAATATTATATGTTGTGTATATGAACTGTATTGGGTAATTTTTAAGCAGAATCATGAATCAAGAACAAATTTGTCAAGTTACTGGTCATGATGAAAAGTGGGTTCCAGCTTAAGACAGAGTCAAGATCAGTACTCCATGGTTAGACTGGTGACTAAATGTGCACAGAAGAAGAGACTTTTCAAGGTTTGATGATGTTATCAGAACTCTACCTGCTAAAGGCTTTTACCTATTTCTGTTAAAGTCCTTGATAATCTTTATGCAACAGTTTTGGTATCTCACTATCAAGAAAGGTCTCTAGGCACAAACTCTTATGAGTTTTATTCTTGCAAACAAAAGGTGCTTAGTAGATGCTAAAGTGTTTCAGAAGATTCTTTATATCTGTCCAAGAGTGAAAGGAGTAGACTTTGCTGAAGTTCCAGATGATGAGGCTACTCTTACCTTCCTCCTTAATCTTGGTTACAAAGGTCCACTACACAAGCATCCCAACATGTATGTGGACAACAAGCATCAACCATGGACAACTCTGGCTGCTATTATCAACAAGTGTCTTTCTGGCAAAGCTACAAGCAATGATAGTTTGAGTAAATCTAAGATTGACATCCTTTGGGGAATGTTCTATAGGGAAAATGTTAATTACCTTGAATTGATTTGGGAAGACTTGGCATTCCAGATGGGTATACAGGCAGCGTGTTTGATAGGCAGCGTGTGAAAACCTGCTTACACCAAGGTTTACTATAATCTCATTCCTATCACTTTCCATCATCAAACACCAATCCCTCACCAAGATATAGTATTTACACACCCACACAATTAAAGATGATGGTGTTGTAAGCCGATCAAAATTTATCAGAATTGGGTGAAGACTTTAGGTATTATGGTACTTCTTTATTCCTGTGAGACCTTGCTGATGAGGCGCATTAAGCAATCAGAATCTTATCAGATGTTCATTAAATATTCCACTGGTTAAATTCCTCCTAAAAAGAGCAGAGGTAAAGGTTCACAAAGGAAGATGGTCGCGCAGATACTTCTAAGGCAGATGTAGACGCGTCTAAAGAATCTGACTCTAAACCTGATAGAAAATGAACTAGTAGTAGAAGAGTAATCAAGAAGAAAGTCACTATTTTTGCAAATGATAACATTATACCTGAACCCAACATTGCTTTGGAGTTAGGAAAATCTGTGAGCTTAACTGAAGCTGCAGGCCAGGATTATGACTGAATCTGTCCCTGAGCCTGCCAGAAGAAGACCATCAGGCATTGCTTTCAGAGATACTTCTAGTGTGACAAAGAAGTTGTCTCCAGATCCGTCTCAGAAGCTAAAGGGTGTTCTAACTCTAACTCCTGAAGAAAAACTAGCTGCTAACATGATGAAGGCACTTAAAGAAAGTAAGAAGACTAGCAGGAGACAGCCAGGTACTGGAGGCTCAAGTAAAGGAACTGGTAGCATACCAGGGGTTCCCGATGAGTCCACAGTCGTCCCTACTACCTCAAGTGAAGGAACTGGTACTAAACAGAGGTTTCCGATAAGGAAAAAGTCATTTCTGAAGCCAATGTTATACTTGATTGGGATCTAAACAAGAGAGTGAATATTCTGATGACGATGACAATGATGAAGATAATGATGATGATGATGACAATGATGAAAAAAGCATCGATCTTGAAAAGACAAAACGATGATGAATTTGTGCATAGCGGTGAATATGTATAAACTAATGATGAAGAAACTGATGATGAGTTTGTACAAGGTGATGAACAAGTGAATGACGATGAGGATGAAGAGATGACTAATGCTGAAGATGCTGACACGGGGAATGATGATGAAGAAATAACTAATGCGGAAAAAAGGCAGATGCTGAAAAGACTAAAGAAGTAAAGGATGATACTAAGAAAGCTGAATTTCCTCCATCAAGCTCCAGCTTATCGGTATCTTCAGGTTTTGGTGATCAATTTCTTAAAATTTCTTCGGATACTTCGTTAATTGGTACTATTAAAGATACTACAGATGCTGAGATCAACTCCTTATTGGACGTTAAAATTCAACAAGAGATACCAAATATCTAGTCTCCATCCGTACTTAATGTACTGGTTTCTGTGATTTCTGAGCCCTCGGTCCTCACAACTATTCTTGAGACTCCTTCAGCAGCACTAGCAACAACTGTTCTACCTCCTCCCACTGTCTCCACATTTCCACCTGCACCACTACAATCAACAATACCGATCTCTACACCACCAATCACCATCGAAGCTCCACAGATGACAACGATTCTAGATCCACTCCATACTGTCATTCAAAGAGTGTATGTGCTAGAGAAAGATGTTCAAGACTTAAAAGAGGCTGACAATACTACAACACTTCATGCTTTAATTAAATCTAAATTACCTTCAGCTATTCATGCATTTCTTGGATCCAGTCTGGGAGATGAACTTCATTAGGTGCTCCAGAGGCATACAGAAGAACTGATACAAAAGTATCCTCAACAAATTGACTACTAGGAGATGATTGAATAGTCTGTGAAAGCAAATCTTATTAATGAGGTCAAGAATCAATTGCCAACGTTTCTACCCAAGGCAGTATCTAACTTCGCTACTTCGGTGATTGAATGTGAAGAAAGCACTTGAGAAGACTCTACTCCAACTAGCTCAATCTTCTTCTCAAACTCAATCTTCTCTCAAAGCTGCAGAGTCATTGTCTGAATATGAACTGAAGACAATTCTCTTTGACAAGATGGACAAAAGCCGCTCTTATCCGACTCATGACCAGCACCAAGACTTATATGATGCTTTGTTCAATTCATTGAGTCTTGATGATGCTATTGCAAGTGGTCAAGCTAATCCAGAGAAAGTTCTAAGGAAACGAGATCGTGATGATGAAGACCCTTCAATTAGACTAAACCAGGGTAAGAAGATAAAGAGAAGGAGAATCAAAGAGTCTGAGCCATCAAAGAAATCATCAAACTCCAAAGAACCATCAAAAGGTAAATCTCCTACCAAAACCTCTAAAACTGAAAAATCTGTGACTGCAGAAGAACTAGTTTTTGAGATGGCCTCTGATGATATTGAATAAACCGTTGATGATGTGGTTACCGATGCTGATCAAACAACTAATGACTCAACTCAAGCTAAGAACAAAGATATAAAGAAAGATTGGTTCAAACAACCTCCAAGGCCTCCTACTCCTGATCCTGAATGGAACAAGCGTCAAGTTGTAGTTGATCAACCTAAACAACCTTGGTTTAACCAAACGGTGTCTGTTGCAAAGGATCCGCTCACATTCGATAAACTAATGGCCACTCCGATCGATTTCTCCAAGTATGCTATGAATTAACTCAAGATAGACAACCTTACTCAAGCACACTTAGTAGGACCCGTCTATGAGCTGTTGAAAGGCACATGTGCAAGCAACATCGAACTTGAGTACAACATGGAAGAGTGCTTCAAAGCATTAACAGACAGACTTGATTGGAACAATCCAGAAGGATATCATTGCCCCTTTGACTTGACCAAGCCTCTTCCCTTGAAAGGTCGTCCAGACCGTCTAACCGTTGCCGTTGAATACTTCTTTAACAACGATCTGGAATTTCTAAAATCATCAGATTTAGAAAAGAATTACACTACGTCTATCATGAAGACCAAAGCAGCTCGATATGAGATAGTGGGAATTGAAGATATGGTCCCTACACTTTGGAGTACTATAAAATTTGGGTATAACAAAGATGTTGAAAAGGGAATCAAGCATTGGGGTGAAAAGCGTCAGCGTTGGTATAGATCTCAGATAAACAAATTTTCCAAGCATAATGTATATTCTATTTAGAATATTCTAAGAGTGGCCAGTGTGAAAGTCGAGTGATTACATGGTTATGGTCATTTGGATGAGATTGTGGTGAAAAGAGTTGATCAACA
>BQNB010129215.1:0-19153 GCA_026074375.1 Tanacetum coccineum
CTTAAGTTTGGAAAGTGGCAAAATATACCCTTGGGGTTTGCACTTTTACGAGTTTGGTCCTTTAAGTTTAAAAGATATACAAAGTAAACCTTGTACTTTGGAAAGTGACATAATAGACCCCTGTAGTTATAACTTTGATAAAATGACATTTTTAGTCCTTTTAGTTATAAGTTTCCGAAAGTTACGATATATACCCCTTGCATGGATAATATTTACAAAACATGTCCAAATTGCCATGCAAGCTTATTTTAACATTTCAATAGACATTTATAAGTTATAATAAACTAAAATATGAAGTTTTAACGTAACGCAAGTTTAAAATAACGATTCGTTAAGCTAGGAAGCAAAACGGGTCAAATTAGGGTTTCAAAACGTAAACGCGTGGGTTTTAAGTTCAAATTCCTTCATTAATCAATAAAGTGGTTATTTTAACATTAGTTAAGCATGCTAGGATAGATTATAACAATATTTAACCATTATAACATTTAGTTTTAAGAAAAACATAAAATTAGGGTTTCGGGTGTACGGTTTTGGATCAAAATGGAAAATGAGCATGAATTGAGTTATGAAAACTTTAACAAGTAAAAATTAGTGATCATTATGAACATTATAAGAGTGTAGGAGCAGGATGTTTAATATCTAGAAACCCTGGGTTTGAGCATCAAGGAGCAAAAATTGGTGGAAAGTGGTCATTTCGGTAGTAGTTTCCACTCGTAACGCCTTGTATCTTATTCCATGGGCTTTCAATCTATAAAGATTTGCTTCTTACGAACTTCTTTAATTGATCCTAGGATCATAAGGAGCGTAAGGATTGTCTGCCAAATGGGTTAAAGAAAGAAGAAGGTGGTGCGAGTTTGAATGAATCATGAAGCATCTATTAATGAGTTGAATAGATGTGAGAGGTTAAGGAACTCTTGTGATCTGATCAAGGACATGTGAGATGTCTAGTGGGTGATGTGTTGAAGCTATACCATAAGTTGTGGAGGTCTAGAGGCTAAAATGAAGGTGTGGAGGGTCTTGGAGGCTGTCGTGGCTGTATTAGGCAAAAGAAGAGGTCATGTGGCCTCATTCTTAGCCATGGAAAGGTCTAAGCTGCTGGGTAAGCTGCTTAGGGACATCTAGAAGGAATCCTTGTATTTATATGCACATGTGTTAGGGGTTTTAAATGGGTTAAAAATGATATAGAAAGGGTGCGGGTTAGATTTGGACTCGACAAGGTTTTCACAAGTTTTCTTTGCTTAGATTTCGTACATAACGATCATGGATGGTTAGAATGTGTTACCAAGGTCTGTAAATAAGTTTATTAGCAAAGGTTTGCATTTGGTTTGGGTTAAAACGGGTTTAAATTGAAGATATGAGGTCGTAGGTACCATTTGGTATAGTTTAGGGTTTTCATGTCTTTTTAGGCTTATAATTCATGTGTCCTTGGTTAGAAATGATTAGTTACTGATCCTATGACATATATTAAGGATTATAATCAAGAGTTGGTAAGTGGTTTGGGTTAAAATGGGTCAAAAATAAATGAAATATGTCGCGGGTTCAAGTAGGGCTCGTTAGGGTTTCATTAGGGTTTTCAAGCTTCTAATTCTTGTATATTGCCAATTTAATGATAGATAAATGTTCACAAGGATTATATAAAGTGTTATTAGCAAAATATCTATAGATTGGTTTGGATATAAAATAGGTTAAAATTGGTTAACGGTCCTTATGATCCATTTAGGGTTCATTTAGGGTTTTCCAGTTGTAATTCTTGTATATTGTTGAAATGATGATGGAATGATGATTGAACATGATTGATAATGTTTTAAATTAAGTTATTAAAACTTATTTGATAGTTGGTTTGGGTTTATGATGGATAAATATCAAGAAACAGGTCATAGTGTAGTATTTAGCTCGAGTTAGGGTTTCTGAGTTTTGTATTAGGGTTTTGAGTGTATAAATGTGTATGAAAGTTTATGAATAGAATATTTAGGGTTTATACATTGTATATTGAGTGTATAGCTTGGGTACACAAGTGATAGGTGAATGAAATTAAATGAAAACAGAGGTAAATCGGCTATTTATAAGATGTCATGCTTAATGACTTGTATAATGAGCTTTTTAGAGACTTGTACTTTTGACTTGAAGAGATTTTTATTTCAAATGAGATATGTTATTGTTTACATATCTCTTAGTGGTTGTTCATCACTTTAGAAATTAAACAATCATGGAATTAGTGTTTTAGAGTATACATTTACGTTTTAAAGGCCCGTTTTGATATAACGTTACGAATGGTACATTATAGTGAATAATGTATATGTTGTAAAAAGATATGATATATTGCCTTGACAGTTATGATGTTGTGCATGAAATATATGAGTACAAGGATTGCCATAGGTAGTTGCTGAGCTCGTCTACTTACTCTCTCTTGCAAGTACTTGTATACTGATGATATTGAAAAATGCGTAATGTAAAAATCAAAAAAATTTCCCCGTATAATTGTGATCATAGTAAAATAGGTTGATGAAATTTCTTGGGTTGTTATAGCTTATTTTTGTGTTAGTAGCTTATTTGTAACGTTTAGCATATTATATTTTCTTTTCCAGCATTGTAAACTTTTCTATATTAATAAAATTGCAAGTTTCCTTTTAAATCTTAATGTTTTAAATTCTATTTTACTTTAGCTTATAATGATTTAAATGTCACTTAATAAGCTCTAATAAGCTCCTAGTTAACTAATAAGTTAGTATACACTCAGTTAAGCTCTCTAAGGCTTAACTGATTAAGCTACTTACCTCAAATCTCCCCTAAATATACCTCAGCTTATGTGGATGATAAGCTAATTTGAGATGGGCTTATGGACAATACCAACTTGTTTTTAAACAAGCTGAAGCTTGTAGATCAGCTCTTTGAGAGTTATTTATCCCTGTTTAGCTAGGACAAAAGATACTTCTCCTTTTACTCATTTTTAGCTTAATAACTGTTTTGCTTATATTTTGCTTAATTGTGCTTAATCTTGCTTTAATAATGCTTAATATGTCTTATTATTGCTTATCTCATTTAGTTTAAAGTATTTAATAATCTGTTTTTAGCTTTACTTTGTTTTGATTAAAACTATTATGAAAAACCAATAAAATGCTTATTGTTCTAGCTTATTATTTAGTGCTAATTTGGGGTTAAATCGTGCTTATTTGAACTTAATCTCATAAGATCTTATTTGGTTTTAGCTTTTTACAACTTATAATAAACTGTTTTAAGCTTAAAAATGGGTTCCAAACTTATTAAGGGGTGTTTGGCACAAGCAGTACTAACCTAGGTTAGTACTGTTTGATTGCCTTGTGTCCTTTAAGCTAAGTTGATAAAGCACGAAACTATTCTTCGATAACCAACATTTATAAGTTTTTAAAGATAAATCATTTTTTTTTCATGTTTTTATATATCTAAGTTTAAATATGTGTGTTCATATGACTGTCATACCAGCTTATTTAAATTGATTTTGAATAGGTGCTATTTGGTGTTAGTTTCATGCTTGTTGTGGGTTAAGAATGCAGTATAAATAATCTGGATTAAGTGAGCAATTGACTTGTGCGATTGAGTTAAAATTCTGTCTAAGTTTAAGTTTAAGTTTTCTTTAAAAAGTTTTAAAAGTCAGTTTTTAGATCTCAAATCTAGGTCAGTTAGAGGTTGTTCTAGGTTTTGATTTTTATCACATAAGCTCACTAAGGTATAAGCTTAATCTATTTAAGCTTATTTTTATATTTAGTCATCATTTAATAGCTTAAAATTGGTCTGCAAGTAGTCAATTTTTTCTAAAAAGCCAAAATCATTAGTAGTTAAGTATGTCTTCTCATAAGTCCTTTTCTAGCTTATTTCTTAGGCTTATTTTCCTATGACCAGCTTAATTGTGTTCTTTAGATATAGGTGTTCACCTGTTTTTGCTTTTTAGCCTTTTGTTTTGCTTATTGAGTCCTAGGTTTAGCTTTAAAACTATCATATCATACCAAAAAGCCAAAAATATTAGTTGAGTCTGTCACTTTTTCAAATTCTTTTGCTAGCTTATTTTCTAAACCAATGGTCTTAATTCTAGCTTAAATATGTTTCATTGGGATTAGATCTTTATCTGTTTTCTAAGTTTTAGCTTAATCCAAAGTGCTTATTAGTTTCTTAATTTATTAAAGTAAGTCAAAAGTCGCTTCATATTCCTTGTTTTATAGCAATACGGTCTTAGTGTCCTTTTTAAGTGCTTTTTAGCTTATTTTTTGTCCTTATCTTTATTTAGGTCCTAGGATTGAGTTGTCTGTTTTAGCTTAATTAAGTTTCTTTTTCCTATTTAGTCTAAAAAGCCCAAAACATTTGGCTAAATTCTAATATTCAAGAGTTAAAAACTGTCACCTTTAAGTAGCTATTATCCAAGCTTATTTTAAGTTTTTAGAAAAAGTTGTTTCACAAAAAGTTCTTATTTTAGTTGGTACTTTAGCTTTTTAAAATAAAAATTTTAAAAAATGATTTCTAAAAAAGAAAGGCCACAGGTTTTGAACATGTGACCTCTCATATATAACACCAACACCTCAACACACACACTCATCACCAACTGCCCTTGGGTCTTTTTCGTTAAGACTTTACACCATTTTTCTTTTATAACATTTTTGCCAAATAAGCCACCAGCCCTATTTAGCTTATATACAGCTTATTCCAATAAGCTGTTTGCCCTATTTTGTTTTTCTTAGGATTAGAATTGTTCAAAGTACTTTTCTTAATTTTTTTATAAATTAGTTTAATATTTTTTATAATATTTTTAGATTAAAACAGTTTTTAATTCATAAAAAAAAGTCAAAAAAATATAATTCTTTTTTCTAAATTTATTTTTAATCATTTAGGACCTTTAAAAATTAAATTTTCATTTTTAGGATTAAAATTTGGTAATTTAGGTTTTTAAGGCTCGTTTTTAGATTCACGTTAACGTTTTTAGTTTAAAATTTTAATTGCTTTCGTTTTTAGCTTGCCTTTATTTGTTTTTGCATGTTAACTGTAGAATTAGAATTCAAAATCAAAATCCTTGAAATTATTCAAAGCACGCGATCACGAACTTAACCGATTCTCAATTCACGCTTCGTCGGGATACGACTCGGGAAGGTTTTGAATTTTACTTTGGATAAAAGTAATCTTCTTAAATCCTTACGGAATACTTATTACTATACTATTATTGATATTATCCTTATATACGTATTTGGAGACCAATCAATTTTTGGCGCCGTTGCCGGGGAGGTGTGTATCGAATATCGCGTTGAAGCTTGAAGATTAGTGTTTTGAAGACCCTTCCTCGTGAAGTTATCATTTTATTATTTTCTTTTATATAAAACTAAAAAAATACAAAAGTATTTTATTTTTCTCGATTTATATTCGTAGATTTATTAGAAAAAAAACCAAAAATACTTTTCCTAAAGAATTAAAAAAAAACAACAAAAACAACCGTTGTGTCACTTGTGAAATCGGCTCACTTTTAGATTACAAACTTTAAGAGAGGTTTAAGGAGGGTTGATCCTACGAACTTCGACCCGAAATGGGAGAAGTTTTTAAACGCTTCGCGGGCTTAACACCGCTCCTCTGCTTCTTTGTGCTTTTTTCTAAAAAGCTAACAACACTTAGTTTCTATATTGGTTACAAAAATATTTTTCTTTTTTATTTCTCTTATTTTATTTTTAGTGCATGCGCACTCGCTCTTCATCGCATTTAATTGCCGAATCTTCCACGACTCCGAAACATCGTAATCGAAGACGATCCAAACAAAGAGTCGAACTGTTTTCTCTTGAAGAGACTCCCGTAGATACGATGGCCGATCAACGTACTATGGCGGAATTACTCCAAGCACCCACCGAGGGTCACGAAGATTGTTGGGAATTAAACTTAGTGCACTTAGTACTGCTAAGCCAAAAGTTAGTACTGCTCACAAGTTACAACTACCAGTATTAACCAGTTAGTACTGCTAGAGTAAGTTAGTACTGCCAGTACTAACTTTAAGACTTGTTGACGGACAAAGCTGCTTGGTTTATAGAGTTACTAATGCTGGTTCAAGAACTGTCTGCTGGTGAGAAATTAATACGCAGAAGAAGTACAACTGCTATTTTAATAACAAGTTAATGCTGATTTGAAAAGAGTTAATGCTGATTGAGAATTTCAACTATTTATGTGCAAGTATTGTCGAAGATAAGTATTGAGTTATTTTTGTAAAAGATATGTATAATGTATTTGTTTAAGAGATTATGTTTGCTTTTAGAAAAGATCATGATATCTTAGGAAAGTATTGTAAGCCTTGTAGGACTCCTTGGTGTATAAAAGGAGGTCCTAGGGTATAGAATTTAATGTATCAAAAACGAGTCATTGTCATAGCTTCAAGGTTGTAAACCCTAACACTGTCAAAGAGTGTTCGTATTAATATATTGAAGCTTATTGTTTTGATTATATTTCTGTTTGTCAAACATACATTGTTGTTATTCTTCTTAGTGGTATAAACTAGATTCCGCATAGTTTATATCATATACACAAAGTTTCATTCTTAGTACCTTTGGATTTATCCAAGGATACTAAACCTTACATCAAGCTAAGGAGTTAAAGATCTATTCATTGGGATCAACAAGTGGTATCAGAGCTTGTTGTGAAGCTTTGAATAAGAAGAAATCAACAACACATACAAGATCTAATTCTCAGTGATAAGATGGAGGCAGGAACTACTTCTACGTCTAACTGCAAAAATCCATATCCTCAGCCCAAGAGATTATGATCTCTGGTTGATGAGGATAGAATAATACTTTCTCATGACTGATTACTCCCTCTAGGAAGTAATTAAAAATGGTAACAAAGTGATAAAGAGAACTGTTGGAGAAACTGAGCAGGAATATGAACCTACTACTGCAGAAGAAAAGCCGGACAGGAGGAATGAGATGAAAGCTAGAGGAACTATGTTCATGGCACTCCCTAATAAGGATCAACGGAAGTTCCATTCATATAAAGATGCAAAATTGCTCATGGAAGCTATTGAGAAAAGGTATGAAGGAAACAAGGAATCCAAGAAAGTTCAGAGAACTCTACTCAAGCAACAATATGAGAACTTTGCAGGATCAAGTTCAGAGACAATGGATCAAGCTTTTGATAGGTTGCAAAAACTTATCACTCAGTTGGAGATTCAAGGCGAAGTTATTACACAAGAAGACATGAACTTAAAACTGTTGAGAAGTCTTCCATCTGAATGGAAGACTTATGCTTTGATCTGGAGGAACAAACAGGAGATAGAGACCATCATTTTTTATGACTTATACAACAACTTGAAGATATATAAACCTGAAATCTCAGGATCATCAAGTACAAGTCAAAATCCACAAAATGTGGCTTTTGTGTCCTCCAACAGCACTAACAGCAATAGTAGCACAAATGAAGCGGATAACACTGCTTATGGAGTTAGTGCTACTCATACTCAAAGTAATCCTACATCAGGAGATAACCTTAGTGATGTTGTGATCTGTGCTTTCCTAGCTAGTCAGCCCACTTCTCCTCAAATGTCACAAGAAGATCTAGAACAAATTTGTTAAAGGTCCAAGTCTATAATGCACGAGAGGATCCAAGTCTATAATGGATTGGATCCCCAAAAGAGTCTAATTCTCTTATTTTATGTGCATGGCAACCCACAGCAGAAAGAGTACAAGGAAAATGGAGTCATTGATAGTGGTTACTCAAGTCACTTGACAGGAAACAAATGCTATCTTACTGAGTATGAATATTATGATGGTAGATTTGTTTCCTTTGGAGATGGTAAAGGTAGAATTTTTGGTAAAGGTAAAATCAAAACAGGAACTTTGGATTTTGATAATATGTACTTTTGTAAAGAGCTTAAGTATAACTTGTTTAGTGTGTCATAAATATGTGACAAAAAGAATAATGTTCTTTTTACAGACACTTAATGTCTTGTCTTATCTTCTGACTTTAAGCTACTTGATGAAATTCAAGTTTTGTTGAGAGTTCTAAGAAAGTATAACATTTACAGTGTTGACCTAAAGAGTGTTGTTCCCACTAGAGGTTTAACTGGCCTCTTTGCTAAGGCCACAATTGATGAATCCAACTTATGGCATAGGAGGCTTGGTCACATAAACTTTAAAATGAATAAGCTTGTGAGGGGAAACTAAGAGATAATGCTTTAGTTGAAAACAAAAAGAAATTGGAAAAAGCAAAAAAAAAGAGATGAGTTAAAACTAACATTAGAGAAGTTTCAAAATTCATCTAAATCTTTGAACAATTTGCTGGAAAGTCAAGTATGTGACAAGTTTAAAATACGACTAGGATATAATGCAGCTTCTCCTGTAGTAGAAAGTTTTGTGAATTCATCTGAGATGTTAGAAAATCAGGAGTATAATAAGTCCAAATCTGATAAGGGATATCATGTAGTTCCCCCACCTATACAGGGAACTTCATTCCCTCCAAACCTGATCTAATGTTTATGGATGAAAAATAGTTAAAAGTAATAATATAGATGTTATCACTGTTGTTACAGCATAATGTAAAAGAATAGTTAAGTCCGACTCAAGCCACCTAATAGTGATGAAGACTTTTTAATGAAGAAACTTGAAGATTCAGAAGATGAACATCAAGCTTAGGGAAGGATTGTTGGGATTTAAAGACTTTAAGATGATTCTTAGAGTTAATACTGCTCAGGTATACTTTGTATTGTTAGTGATACTAATAAAAATTATGCTAAGTAGTTAGTACTGGTAGTATAAAGTTACTACTACTAGTTACTACTGTTAGTATATATTAGTACTGTTAGTACAAAAGTTAGTACTGCTAGTATATGTCAGTACTGCTAGAGTAAAGTTACAACTGCTAGCATAAAGTTAGTACTATCAAGTGTAAAATGTACTAGCTGATGAAGAACGAAAAATATCTAAGTACTGTAGCTACTGCTGTGCTCAGTTAGTGCTGCTAGTTCAAAAGTTAATGTTGCTGGTTTAAACTGCTGAAAGATTACAACTGCTTGGAAAAGTTACTACTATCAGATGGATAAAGACAAACAACGGATTGGAAAACGAATAAATACGTTCCGAAGATAAGTATTGAGTTATTCTTGTAAAGATATGTATAAGTTATTGTTTACAATATCATGATAACTTAGGAAGTATTGTAAGCCTTATAAGGACACCTTTGTGTACAAAAGAGGTCCTAGGGGTAATAGAATTCAATGTACTAAATATGATACTATATCCTGAATACGGCGTATTGAGTCTCTCTGGATACGGCGTATTGAACTTTACTCCTTTGTGGTCTTTGGTGAGTGCAGGCACGAATACGCCGTATCTTGGTCTTCAGGATAGTAATCTTCAAAATATCTTTATTTAAGCTCCAGAATGCGCGTCTTTTGCTAACTTTTACCAATTACTCCATAATTACTGCAATTCTCAAATATAAACTATTAAGTAACAATTCTTTGCAATAACTATACAAAATGGGTTAATAACATGAGATAAATGATGCTATAAAATAGACGTTATTTGATGTCATCAAATATCCCCCCACTTGAATCCTACTTGTCCTCAAGTAGCTTTTAGAAGTTTATAAAAATGTATCCCTAAGGATATTTTACGTTAAAACACTTATTTGATCTATTACAAGTACACAACCAAACACCTCACAAAATAGGAAGAAGAAAACACTCAAATCACTCAACTAATCTATGTGGTAACATGTAACTAAATCGCTCAATTGCTCAGTCGTGACGAGTATTCTATCATAAGCTTGGCAAGGATACACATCTCCACCACTAAAGCCAAGGAGTAACAAGTTTATAAAGGTAAATATGGGTTTTTGTATGGAAAGGCGTATGGTTGATCATTTTACAATCTTTCACCAGAAGTACCACTCCAACAAGGCAGCTAAAGCACACATACATGGCCGTAACGACGGAATAGACATGTGTGTTCGATCACATCCTCATTCGAGTCTAACCAAGGGTTAGGATGAAGAATGATATAGGGTAGGGATCTTCTAACATTCACCAATTGTAATAAACAAACAAGGCAGCTGAATCATGCATACATGGCCGTAATGACGGAATTGACATGCATGTTCGATCACATCCTCATTCGCGTAAAACCCATGGTTAATGATTGGGAAAGGGAAGTAAATTGTTGTTAAATAAAAATTACTAAACAAATAGACTAGGTCCAAGATACAAGTTGCTAGACACTTTTTCTGACCGTTACCATGAAAAAGACACAACTATTTACGCACGTCTTGATCATGGATAAAAAACAACAATCAAAGTTGGCGTTCCCGTAACGGTCAACTTCCCAATCATCACATACTTTACATACTTTTATAAGGTAAGTAGCGATATCTACCACTTTATACAAAACTTTACATCGTTGACTTATTGACGTATCAACGAATAATCGATCATATAATTTCTTCTGTCTAAGCTTTTGCAAAACGATTATCTCCAAACTTTCCTCCTCTTTTTTTGTTGCGATTTTTCAAATTTTTTTAGTTTTTTTCATATACTAACTACGAAACTCGGTGTAATTTCACCATCTTCACGATCATAATAACTCCGGATAATTCCTTTGATAATTCTTCTTTCTTCTGACGTACCAATAATTGTGTTGATAGTAAAAATACATGAGTTTTGACTATTTAATACATTCTCATTTGCAAATGTGCAAATTTCTTCCCAACCATACCAAAGATAGAAAATTGACACAAGACTTGGGAAATACATACTTTACACTTTAAGCAACTAGAAACTGATAAATGGACTTAATCTAACAGGGTAGGCTAAGGTGTAAAGGTGTAACGAAACAAACAGTTAATGTTATTCCTAAAGGATTGTAGATACTTCACCAACATCGTCGATTTATTTGCAGCGAGGTCCTGTGCAAAATATAGGAAAAACATGCAAAATCCTATCTCGGGTATCTACGGTTAATTAAATAAGCTAAATAAACTATTCAGGAAACCAATACGTCGTATCCATAAACTAGAATACGCCGTATTGAGAAACCTGTAAAAAGTATCTAAATACGGGCCAGACTGTTGAATACGCCGTATCATGTACATGAATACGTCGTATTGACAGAACTAACAATAATGTTTAAAGTGCATAAAAATAAAGGACTGATAACGTCCAGAAATTCAATACGCCGTATGGTATGGAGCGGATACGCCGTATTGATGTCTGGGAAGATAGACTCGATAAAAATAAATAACAATCCGGGTTGTCTCCCGGGAAGCATTTTTCTTTCAGCTAGTCTTTAAGTTAGACTTTTTCCTTGCAGCTTTCTTCACTCGATGCATGTCGCCATCTATCCTTCTTCTATCATGCGAAAGATTTCTTGATATGCGTGGATTGCATCCTTGCTTGTATTCGTCAAATTATTGTATTCATTCTCTTTTATAGCCACATACTCTTTGTCATCCTTGAATGAATACTTGACCATCTCGAATCTTCTTATATTGCAAATTGATGGATCATGACGTCCCTTTTTAGTGTCTTGAGTATCACCGGCATTGTTTGCTTTATAATTTTTTTAAAGATACGGTTATTATCAAGATAAGGGTCATAATCCTTCTTAGTTTTGGCGTCCGCATACGGTCTTTGAGCGTAATTTTCCCATCGAGCAAATGAGGCTTTCTCATGAGCATTTACCTTCCACCAATATTCTTCCAGTTCTACTAAAACATCATAATCTAGTTTGTGAGGTTTTCAAAACTATTTTTCAACCATTCGCAGAATTTCATTACTCTTGGAGTTGCATCCCCCATGATTCTTCAATTCTGGCCTTATGCGTTAAAGCTTCTACTTTCAGCTTTCCATCAGTCAACTCATCATACCATTTTTTATCCTGAAAATAAGTCATACATCTGACTCGAACCATCCCTGGTAGTTCTCCACCGTTACAGAACCCATCAATATTTGAACTATACGTAGGCCATTTAGTTATTTCATTCTTAAAACGATATGGTTCGCAAATATGATCACACAGTTGATATGGTATCCTATTTTCTGACCATGGTTCCTCAAGTTCCCCTGTCATATTATCCAACTCATACTCCTCGTAAGTCTTTATTTTTTGGATTTTGAAAGTAAACAGACCCGTGTCGATTTTAAGGAGATAGTTGAATTCATTGAATGCTTTACACAAGGGTGTCTCGTAGTCAATTAAGTTGTCTTCGATCTTGAAGATTTCAGTCGTTTCATTCATATCACTTGAGCACTCATCCTCAAGATCCGATCCATTTTCATTAGTAAGCTCAGTATCATCACTTCTCATTTTCCAGTAGTCCCATAAAACTCCTTTGGTAAATATATCCATCGTTTTATAGTTCAAAAACTTTGAGGCCAACCAGTATTCAAACTTTAGATTAGTAGGGTCCCACTTAATCATGGTGGTTGTAACACCGCAGTGCAAGAAGGCGGGTATTATTTTCCAAAAAATTTAGAACTTAAATCAACCCAACTATTAATTGATCCTTTAATCTCATCAAACCATTTCTATGCATCTCCAACCAATGAGATTGGGAAAACAAGAACTCTAAGTTTATCTTGATTTATGTTGGGTAAATCAATTGGGTCAACAATTCTCAGGAAGTATTCGATATGCTCAACCGCGTCTTTCATATTAGTTCCACTAAAGGCATTATTATGCAAATCATCAAGGATTTTTCCTTGCAGCTCATAGGCATTCTTTCTATTCACCTTAATACTTGTAATTCCTGAATAATAATTTGCTTGGTCATTAGCTGTGAATTCTTTCGTTGTTGGTTTCGTCCTGTTATTTGCCATTACTTTCTTCAATCAATTAGCTCTGATAATTATAATTTGTAACAAAGGTAAAAATATCAGCAGGATTTGCTCTGAAGGAAGATAAAAAAAATAGGCACGAAAATCAAATACGAATTTTAAGGCTTCTGTTACTGTATCATATAATCAATACGCCATATACAATGGATCTGAATACGCCGTATTGATTTTTTTGAACGAATACGCTGTATTGGATAAGAAGGTTGGATACGCCGTATCCAATGGAAGTGGATACGCCGTATCAGGTTATCGACTAGAACAATTTATTTAGAAAACAATTAAACACACAAACAATTAAACTAATAAACAATACAAGTAAACAATTAAAGACAAATATACAGAGCATACAAAATTATACATTAATCTAAATTACACTAATCTTAAGGGTTAGATCTAATCTAATGTTAAAAACCAAAATATCAAATAAAAATTAAGATTAAATTTTCACTCCCCGGCAGCGGCGCCAAAAACTTGATTATGTCGTTGTGTAGTTGTAATTTATATTTCAAGTTTTAAATTTATATTTTGCCGACTTAACAAAAAATAATACTTTAACGGGCAGTGTACCCGATCGGAGGTAGTTTCGTGGTAAGTAGGGTGTCGATCATTGAGAGCGAGAAACAATCTTTTAATTTATTAATATTTTGGTTATCTAAACTAAATTAATTCTATTCAATGTTAAACCTATGATAAACCTATGTTAATCCTAAATCTAACGGATAAGGGGAGTTTTCAGCCTGAGAGACTGGCATAGGTTTTGTGGTGACTAAAATCAACTTAAGACAGTAAAACACACGCAAGCAAATTAACAGAAAATAAAAGAGCGGTCTAGCCAAATATAAAAAAACTGTATTAACCATTATTAATCCAATCAGAACGTTGATTTGTTTATTTAGTGCAATGATTACTTATCTCGAGGCGGCATATCATTCTTAAGATTAAGGCGGTACTTCTTCCTTAAACCTAGATACGTAGAATTCTGTCACAATTAAACGCATCCGCATAAAGCATCCTTATTTGCTTATAACTAATCTATCTTAGGGATTAAAGCAATTGGTGATCTTGTTAAACCCTAAGCTACGAATTGAGACCTTTAGCCCACTACAGCTTAATTGACAAATTCATACACTAGTAGTCCACTAACCAAGTCTTTACCAATTAATTGAGAACATACTCGTTGATCCCTGGGGTCACCTGCCAGTCCAACCAAGCTCACAATCTAAGGGCAAAGATAGGTCGTTATTTGTGATCCTATTGGTCTAGATGTATAAATTACTATATGGAGAGCCATCCCGGCATCTAAATTACGTGGTCCGTATCACTCGATCCAGTTGAATGATAGGTCGCATACAAAAGCACGTAAACAAGTATAAACTGATAAACATTAACAAGAAATCAACGATAAATTAAGTAATCGAGATAAACAAACCAAACATTCAGATCTTCAAAATAATGGCTAATACCCGAAGGTATTAGCCTTAAAACGTCATAATCAATACAAAAGTAATAATTTAGCCAAGGTAACCTAACCGAGTTAATGAATGATACCAAAAACTGAACGATTATAAGAGTATAGGAGATTACAAGTTGTTTCCTATAGAATTAATTACGTTGCAAAACCTCTTCTGCTCTTTTTCTCCTCTGAAAATTGACTTTTATAGTTTAGGTATCTGAAATATGATTTAGCACCCTGAAAACTCGTTTTTGAGTTTTCTTATTATAAGGTCTGGAAAAAGGTCAATACGGCGTATCAAAAGGCTTCAATATGGCGTATTGGGGGGTTTCTTAGAGTAGGGACCACGTTCGATATCTTTCAGAATATTTTATTTCCATAGCTTGAATACGGCGTATTGGTCTTCTCTAGATACGGCGTATTGATCTTGTTTCCTTCGTGGTCTTTTGTGAAGTGCATTCACAGATACGTTGTATATTTCTTGATTGATACGGCGTATTGGATGTCAGAACAGTAATCTTCAAATGTTTTCGTTTAAGCTCCAGAATGTGTGCCTTTTTGCTAATCTTCACCAAGTACCCTATAATTACTGCAATTCTCAAATACAAACGATTAAGTAACAATTCTTTGCAATAATTATATATAATGGGTTATTTTATGAGATAAATGATGCTATAAAAGTGACGTTTCTTGATGTCATCAAACCTAAAAAGACACCTTCGTATGACTTTGGGTCAAACTTAGTAAGGTAGTCTTTGGTGTTTAAAATGAAGCACTTGCTTCCAAACACTCTAAAGTAATCAAGAGTAGGTTTCCTACCTCTCAAGAGTTCATAAGGTGTTTTTCATAATGTAGCTCTAATTAGGATTCGGTTGAGGATGTAGGTTGAAATGTCTACGGCGTTACACCAAAACTTTTATGTTAACTATTTTTCATTCAACATGGTTCTACTCATTTCTTGTAGTGTCCTATTTTTTCTTTCAACCACGCCATTTAATTGTGGAGTGCGTGGAGCCGAGAAGTTATGTGTAATACCGTTGGCATTACAAAACACTCCAAATTGCACTTCATTATCAAATTCCCTACCGTGGTTCGTCCTAATTGACACTATTGAACATCCTAATTGGTTTGTATTTTTCTAATAAATATTTCGAATTGATCGAAGGCTTCATTTTTTGTTTTAAGGAATCTTGTCCAAGTGTACCTAGAATAGTCGTCTACTATTACTAAGGTGTAGAGGTTTAACTTCATGCGGTGGATGGATCGAAGAGATACATATGGAGAAGTTCTAAGCATTTAGTCGTTGAGACCATATTCTTAGCTTTGTGACTAGCGTGAGCTTGTTTTCCAATTTTACAAGCGTCACAAAAGTGTTGATCAAACTTAAGCTTAGGTAAATTTCTAATTAGCTCCTTAGAGGCTAACGATTGAGTGAGACGCATATTAGCATGACCTAATCTCCTATGCCACAAAGTGGAGTTTTCAGCAATCGTTGCAAGATAAATTTTGTCTTTCGGCTTATTTCCTAATTTCATCACATATAAGCCTTTCTTCCTAATACATCTACCTATAACATCACCTTCCTTAGTAATTTCACTATCATGTTCAGAGAAAGTTACTCTACATTTATTATCACATATTTGACATACACTTAGCAAGTTGAATCTTAAGTTATCTACATGTTCTACATTATCTATATTGAGAGAGTCATTAGAGATCGTACCTTTGCCAATAATGTTACCGCAAAGATTACTACCAAAGATGACGTTACTTCCATTGTATGCCTTGTATGTTGAGAAGAGCTTTCGGTTACCCGTCATGTGTTTAGAGCATCCACTCACCGGGTTCCAAGTCGATTCCAAGGCATATCTCACTAGATGCTTGAGCCACGAGACATGTTTCGTCTTTGGCCTTTTCATCATCTTCCTCACCGCAATCACTCCAGGAGCCTCCGACGAATGCTCTTTGGTTCTTATCTTTTGGTGGTTTTGGACATTCTCCAATATGATGATTTGGATCACCGCATCTAAAGCATTTCCTATCACTTTTTCCGTTCTTGTCATCTCGGCTTCTTTGGAACATCTTTTTATCATTTCGTGGTTGTCTTACTAATTTTCCTCTTCTCTTGAAGAACTTATTGATGTCTCTAACCGCCATGGCGTACTCTTCGTCTTCACTTCCGGAAGTCGAACATTCTTCATCACTAGATTCCTTTTTTGCCTTTAAAGCAAGAGATCTCCTTTCTCCTTTAGCTTTGACTATTTCAGAATCTTTCTTGATGATCATCTTATAGACTTTGAGATTACCAATGAGTTTATTGAGAGATAGTGATGTCAAGTCTTTCGACTCTTCAATCTCCGTGACCTTTTCTCTCCATTTAGGATGTAGACCCCTAAGAAACTTTCTAACATAGTTCTTGCTAGAGTAACCTTCATCAAGAGCTTTTAGACTAGTAATAATAGTGTTAAATCTAGCAAAAGTATTATCTATAGATTCATCTTCAGAAATGATTAATTGTTCATATTGTTGTACCAAAAGGTCAATCTTGTTATCTTTGACCTGGCTATTACCTTGATGGGTGATTAATAAAGCTTTCCAAATTTCTTTTGCCGTATTACACATGAAAATTCCTTCATATTATTTTCTTGGCAAAGCATTGTAAATAACCATTTTGGCTTCATTTTTTTTCGCAAGCCTATTTTTAAGATCATCACTTTGTTTTTCAAAAGGGACAACCTCATCTACTTTGGTTTCCGAACTTTGTTCAATAGGTTGAATATCACCATTGGTAATAACATGCCAAAGATCAAGAATTTTGATTTTACATACGTTTTGAATCTATTTTTCCAATAGATAAAACTATCGCTTTCGAAAAATGGTGGTCTTTGCATATATTGCCCTTCTAGATATTTGTCAAAATCCATAGGTCGATCCAAGCTTTAAAATACAATATATTATAAAAATCTTGAGTGACCTCGGCTTCTGTTACCAATTGTAGAAACTAGAAGGGGGGTGAATAGTTTACAGATTAATTGGCGTTTTAAAAACTTTGCTTATAAAAACACTAGATTCAAATATATGCAAGATCAACCAACGATATGAACAACTAATTTATCTAACTACTTCCAACATAATCACAATACAAACAATAAATATAAGAGTAAGTAAAAAATGAAAGGTAAGAGATATAACAATCAAACCACAACACCAAGATTTATAGTGGTTCGGCTACGAAGCTCTTCTTCGCCCTACTCCACTTCCCTAGTATTCAACTCAAGATTTCACTATTTCAACAAGCTCCCTTTAGGCGGAGAAAACCGTTTACATGTCGCTTACGTTGTTTTCTAACACTAAGCTAAATGTCGAGTCCTAATCTTAGCTAGAACCAATCTACCACTTCACCAATGTATTTTAAGGACTAAAATACTAACCAACACATGATCTACACTATCGGATTTACACACTATCTGATTTTACACACAAACACAAGATCATAAAAATAAAATTTTGGATCTTAGAAGAATACAAGAGAAATCACTAATCTATAACACTTCGTTTCTTGGCGAATACGAGTGTTCTTCTCTTGCACTTGATAGAGTAAGGAAGAAGATAGAAGATGAGATTGGATCACTGAAAACAAGATTAAACTATGTTAGTAATCAAGAGAATTTTAGAGAGAGAAAGAGATCTAAAAAATTTGTGCAAAGAGGTCTGCTTTTCTATAGGAAATAGTGCAGTATTTATAGCTAGAAAAAACCAACGTCTCTTGTGGGCAGTCCTGGCGGTCCCAGATATATCTGGGGGCCGTCCTGTCTATCAGGAAGCCGCCCCTAGATAGACGCTCTTATTTTTGTCTTTTTGTGGAAAAGGTTTAAACTGGTGTGGAACCTTCTATTATGGGGGGGAAATTATATTTGAATTTTTATAATTAAATAAAACATATTCTTTATAAATAAAAATATTTTGCATATTTTTATTTTTGTAAAAATACTTTTGAAGAAATATAATGGTTAAGAAAAGATAATTTCTTGATCATTAATCATGTTTAATGATTTGTTTATACATACCTTAAGTGATTTATGTTGAAATAGAAATATACGATTAATAACACGTAAATATTTATTTTTATCATAGACGTTTTTACATTTTTTCATTTTCAAAACGCAGACGAGTCGAAAAAATATAAATAACATTTTAGGCATTATTTGTATTAACAGCTACCTAAAGTGTTTTACGAAGACCAGATTGTATACTCTTTCATTCACAAATACAAAAATATACTCCTTTGCCTTTTTCTCTTCCCATTCACGCGGCTCAAAGAGCTCATCACATGCCTCAATTCCATTTTAGACGTTGCAAAAACTTGTAAGGGAGCAACACACCATAAGTAACTTTTATATGCAACTCATTTGTTAACTTTTCATTCACCCAACCAAAGTTTCAAACTTCCTTTCTCTCTAGAAAACCCATGGAAGGAACATAGGCAATAAAGGATGTTTCAAAAATCATATTAAGTGTTTGGTATTGGGTATTGTTGAAGCTAGGGTTTACATATAAAAACTAAGGTTTTCAAGAGTTTTCGATTGATTTCGTATGTATTTATTGATCATCTCCTCTTCATACCCTTGTAAGCATTCATATATATCTCATTTCATTCATACTTATCATTCATGAATCATTTTATATCACCAATATAACACCCCGTGTTTTTAATTCATTGACGACGTCAATAAATCTACTATTTATTTTTAGTGTCGTACGCGTTTGCGTGTAATTTCATGTATTAAGTAAAATTACGTAAGCTAAAAATTTGCGTTCAATGTAAACGGGCACCAAAAAATTAAGCGTTTACATCAATCAAGTATTACATAATTATTTTG
>BQNB010129216.1:5930-19153 GCA_026074375.1 Tanacetum coccineum
AACACTTCATCTTCAGCACATTCATTACCTGTACAATTTTCACAGCGAGATTTACAAACCTATAATACTCCACAATAAATATAGGGACTAAATCTTTTAATTTGTATCAAATGAGTTGAGGATCTTTTTGTTTATCGTTTTTGTGCTAAAGAACATAATAAGATCTTAACAAAAGTTTAAGCAATAGAATTATATCGAAAACATATATCAGATGTATGTTTGTCTTTTTTTTAGTCAACCAAAGTTATACCATATCATATGTATATCTGGCTAACTAGTCGGGTACCCGCGCAATGCGGCGGCGGGTACTCTATAACTATATTTTGCGGTGAGCAAATGCCATCTGGCTAAGCGTTTTTCTAACGAAAAAATAAAGAATCTCTGCAGTAAGTAGTAAGAGTTGATGAGTGAAAGTGACAGACTATTTTTGTTGTAACAAAAAACATTTGTGTGTGGAAGATATGAAATTGTTTGTGAGGATTTATATTATGGATGCGGTTACACATTTTTAATAATCATTATTGATAGTAATGATTTTAAATAGTTACACGTTTCTAATAATTATTGGAGGCCGTTACAATGATGGTTAGCGGTTACACGTTTTTAATGATATTGCTTATTCTTTTTTTTTTAGATTTGGAAATTATAAACTTGAACAAATTCAATAATTATTTTTAACAGTGAACAATCACTACATAATAAAAAGAAAAAAAAAGAAAACTACTGTAGAACGTAAGTAATAATTAAGTAAATTGAACAATTCCAAAACAATAATCACAAATCAAATATTAAAATTCTAACAATTCGACAAAATAAAAACCCAAACGGGTTATCATCATCATCGATCATCAATTCAAAACTACAATCACCAAATCACTAACATAATATGATGAAAAAAAACTAACTAAAAATCTCAGTCACTTCGTCAAAAGTTAATAGATTCAGGATCACAGATGCTTTGCACATCAATCATTAATTCATAAGACTCTATCTCTAAAAAAAACCAAATCCATCAAACCTTAGCATTTGACATTAACGATGTAAGTCCTCGATATTTTTTGAAATCATCCTTGCAACAATTAACCATGATGTCATCAAACATTTTAACCAAATCATCCAAATCAAACATCTTAAACCCTCTTCATTCATCTCCAAAACCTTCTTTTTTATTAAAATGACGTCACCGAAATAAGAAGACCTCCTTTTCTTTGGTACCCGTATTACTCTTCTGCTTTGGTACCCGTACTCCTCCAAAGCCATGATCATTAGCTTGGCAGACGGCGAAGACAATGGCGGCGGTAGCGGCTGACGGCACATGATGTTGGCAAAGATGGCGGCAGAACTAAACGGTAGTGGTGGCAAAATCTTATTTGTGAGACGGCGAAATTTGATGGTTTAAAGAAAGAAAGAGAAAGGTGTTTGTGTTTTTAAGAGAGATAAAATAAAGAGATGAAAATTGTGTAATGAATTTTGTTAGTGTGTTACGTTTTTATACTCGTATTTGAGTTTGTGGTTTACACTTAAATGATGTTTAATGGACCGTTACAAATGGACCACATGAATGTAGCAGTTACAATTTGACCGAATTGATGACAATATCAATGTTAGCAGTTACAAGTTTGATGTATTAAAAAAACGTATATGGGCCGTTATAGCTTTACAATTTAATTGGTTGTTACATGTTTTGGGGTGTTACAAGTTTTGGCTATTAAAGAATTTTAAAGGCTTTTAAATGTGTATGATGTACATTTTCTAATGGTTTTAGATCTTTTCTAATAAAGTAATTTTTTTTACTTAATTTTTTAAGACTTCTAAAAAAAAGAAAGGGGCAAAACGCTTTATAAAATAGTATAGAAATATAAGATTTGTACCTAAATACCGCGGTGACATGTTTTTATAGTGGCATTTTGTTAAGGATATGGTAAGGTTTTCCATTATTAAGGCATGATTATAGCAATATTAGAAAGCTGTTACTTTTTTCAGTTGTTACAAGTCTTAAGTTTGGAGGGATGTTACTTTGATCTTATAGATCAAAAAGGAGAAGATAAAAAAGTGGAGAAAAACTCACCAAAGAACATTGCGCCATGAAAAAAAAGAGAAAGAGATACAATCATATGCATCGTGTTGATAAGGTAGCAGCAGTTGGCAGCAGATGGTGATCAAGCTAAAGTAGGGGAGAGCAGGTGGCAGCCGGTCATTCCGGAGAGAGATCGGCAGAGACGAAGGCGGAAGCCGGCGTCAAACAAACGTGCTTGGTGCGTCCCGTGTGTGGTGGTGACGTCAGGCGTGGTAGTGACGTCCGCGGTGTAGGGCCGCGTGTGATGAGGTGGGCGTGGTGGATGATAAGTTTTATGATATGTAGAGAATAGTGGGTATTTTTGAATGTGACTGTGTTTTGTAGTGTGTGATGGAATTAGTAAGTTATATTTATAGTGATAAAATGTAACAACTTTTTTAATGGATTTTAAAGAGGGTGTTATATTGTTTGACAGAATTTTATTGCTTGCATAAAAAGATTATCCATTTATATTCTTTGCTATAAACGTCTGTGATGACTCTCACATCTAGTTACTCTGATTTACATGTGTCTTGAAAAACTAAAATACACGATCACAGTTGTTATTCTCGATCAGCAAAATTTTGATACAATCGGTTAGCATAAAACAGAATTAGTCAACCGTCAGACAAGAATGGATTTGTTCTACTATACACATTCACGACTTTCTATCTTTGACTGATATCAATTCTTTTTCTCATTACACACAGAAAATTTTTTAAGTGATATCTTCTTCTTATGATATGAGATATACAGTAATATTCAAACGAGCTCCATGATCTCTATATATACTGCGTGATTAGCTCAGACAGACATGTCAATATTACTACTTTCTATTTATGCATATTTCTCACTGCGCGCGGCGGACTCCACATGTTACATCCACATCATACTCTAATCGATGAACCAATTCAATCATCTTCTCAATGTATACCATAAACATACTTCATCGGGTGAAACAGAAAGCACATGACATTTACTGCTACTCTAGCTCTTACTTGTTACGATGCTCTCCCCGGCTCTCTTACCTCTCTAGCTTATATATACACACGTGCCCAATCACTCAACAACACTTCTGCGGGATCAACCTGAGCATTAGAGGCTCTCTTCACTTTATTAAATACATTATAAGTGCACAGTAGTTATTATTCTTTTCTATACATAGTTTCGTGTCATCTTTTCTGAATTTATAGCTCATACTAGAGATTACATTACACTACAGCGTACAAGTATACATGCGCCAATATACATGAGAGGTACAATTCTCTGCGTCTATACTCCTCTGCGACAGCTTTTCTAGGCGCGTTTTCTCTGCTCTCTTAAATCTCATATTCATAGTAGTCCTTATGTTTCTCTATAATACTCTCAACAATAGGTCTATCGTGTTCTGTATTTACTACGATTAGTCTATGTAAAGTCACATATAACAACACAAGTCTAAACACAGTAATATCAATAGTCACACCGTCTTCATAAAGAGCTCAAACCCGATAAAAACATACTATATTGCTTACATCTACTTTACTATCTATCACATCCATTCAATCACACACCACTAAATATACACCTTCTTCTAGAAAATTTATAAATCGAATTACTACCGATAAAATACTGACACTTAAATATTACCAGCAGTCAGCGACACTTCTTAGCGTTCTTCAATTCGTATTCTTATAACTAACCATACCTACGATTAACAAGCTTCAACTAATAACTCTTTTCTGTCTCACACAACTTACTAATATAATCACTCTAATAAGGGCAATAGAGATTACCCACCTTTCTACTACTATAACATACTAGACACAAGTCAGTAGATACATACGGACACATTAGCCGCCCTCACGTGCCAACTCTATCCAGCTCCTGACGTCAAGTGCGCTCGAGTCTGTACTATAACGACCAAACAATGACTATAGATACAAGCTGTCTTATCACTGCGAGAGTCACTAGCGGAGGACAGACACATAAGGATAATAAATAGGGTCTATCCATTTCGCGAGCACACGATAAGGAGGAGGGGAGGGCGAGTGGAAAACGTAACAAGGATCGAACGAGTAAAATACACAAGGATCGAACGAGTGTAAGATTGCAAGGATCGAACGAGTGGTTTTTCATAGGTCCGAACGAGTATTTTGTTTGAAGACCGAACGAGTTTACTCATTCAAGGATCGAACGAGCTTACTCCTTCAAGGACCGAACGAGTATTTTGTTTGAAGACCGAACGAGTACTCGTTCACGTGTTTTCGGTTTTCGGTTTCGAGTGTCGGTAATCTACGGGACTTATAACGTATACCGTTGTGTCCGTGTCGTCGTTTCGATCATCGTGGTATATTCGGTTTTCACCGACGATTAACGTACCACTCCGCGAGAAGCAAATAACATACGTCACACTTATATTCTTATTTTTGAAACGGAAAAGATGACATAAAAGGAGGGAATTCGCTTTTGTATTACTACAATTTCGAAAATTGCACTTTGAGTCCCTGGACTTCATACTCCATTTACCATTTGTCCTAACTTTGTTATTAATCCCTCATCGTTAAATCAATCTTTCACCATTAGTCCTTTCAAGTTATAAATCAATACCCCCCCCCGATATGCCCTTCAAAGTAAAACTAACCGTTTGAGCACCGTTTGATATGTTGGGCCGTTTAACAGCATCGGTATCGTTTTAAAAGCTTACTTCTTCAAACGACAACAAAGATTCAACAACAATAATTATTGTTTTACGTTCTTCTTCCTTGTTTTTTGGGTAAATATCCCAGCGAAAATTTAATTCTTTTTCCTCGGTTTAAAAATCATAGAGTTTGTAATTCCCGTGAACGTTATATTGATTTTCAAAACACAACAGAAATCACTTAACTATCATGAAGAATTTTTCATTTCATTTCACACATCGAATTTCAATGGAATCATTGAATTCTAATTCACAAGAGAGATAGATGCATCAGTTGAAACAAATTCAGAGACCGGAAGCAAAAGAAAATGCATGAAATCATATTCGCCTACTTCATTCACATCTTAAGTTCTTTCTCAATCAAGGGAGGAATTCGAACGGGCATGATGTGAGCACTATTATGATCAAGAATAATCATACTTTCCAACAGAATCGTTGTATCATAACAATGGATAATCTAGAAAAGCAACTCGACAGAGAAGAATTTCATAGAAACTGAATCCATTGAGGTTGCGTTTAAGACGCTACATATGAAACAGTTTCAGACTTTCATCAATTTTCCTAATACGTTTCGATGATTTAGAGGGTGGCAATGATAGCAAGTCCTTTCTAGAAAACACGTCGAACTGAATTCAACAATTCCGTGATACACTGATCCAACACATGTGAATCGTTAAGAAGATCTATTGATAAAGACACAGCATAAATGTGAGAAAATAACAGAAGTGTTGAATATAGAGTGATGTGCAAGTCAAAAGAGGGGAAGAGGTGGATTCGAAACTAGCAATTAGATGCTAGTTTGGTTGTTACGGAAAGCAATGAGACAGAATCAGAAAGGCATGTTTCAAGCAGCATGCTGAGGATGCAGATATCAACTCCGTGAATGACAAACAACCATTAGCTGAGGTACAATTGACTGTTCAACATGATACTCTTGCTAATAACAACAAAGCATTCGTCAATCTGAACCCAATTATTACACACAAATGTTGTGAAAAGGTTTGGATAGAAATATCTTCCCTGATTTCAACAAATATGAGTCATAGGGGAGGAGAGATTGAATAGCACTGAAAAATGTCAACGTTACATGTCCTTTACTTGATCTATCATTTGATAACATGACAACTAAATTTTCAAACCAATCTCTCGAGTCAGAAAATATTTTTCTCAAAACAGGAAACCGTTCGCCCAATTTCAAAAAGACTTGTTCAAGATTTGGAAACACATTGTTTTTAAACATGGAACTTAAATATCAAAATCAAGCTTTAAAAGACGGGCAACATGGTCAAATTTTAAATGAAACAAGTAATAAAGCCAAGATTAAAAAGGAAATTGAGGTACTTGAAAAGATCAATATCGAATTGGAACATAGTGTGGCTAAATTACTTGCAGAGAATGAGAAGTTGCATAAGGAAAATGAGCATTTAAAACAGACTTACAAAGATCTTTACGATTCTATCAAAAAGACACGAGTTCAGACAAAAGACCATATTACCTCACTGATTGCTCCAAATAAAGAGAAGACTGTTTTTGAAAATGTGATTTAAAGGCTCTGATTCAGGAAAAGGTTTTTTGCGCAGACGTATCTTCGAAAAAACGAATTAAGAAAGTTAAAAGGAAATAGCGTGGATACTAAGTTTGCAAAACCATCAATCTTGGGGAAACCGGTTTTAACACCACCCCAAGAAACCATTCAGTTGTTAGACAACCGGAATGCGTTAAATCTGAACGACCTAATTTTTTCAAAAACCACGGTTTTGCCATCCCAAGTTGATGTGAATACCGTTTGTCAAACCAGTCACTCAACAAATATTTGCCATTGCCTAAGGGAAGAGAATCTTGCTTTTGCAAAACCTAATCATAATGATTGCATCAAAGCTCCATCAGGAATAGTTCTAAGAACATGCTAAGAATTTAGTTCAAAATGACATGGTTCTTATATACTATCTAAAGGAAGCTAAGAAAAAGACACAAGAAAGAGATAGAAAGTCAACAACTAGTGTTATGCCAAAAGCGAGATCACAGTCAGAAATTCAAGGTCCCTTAATTCACTGACTTTCAAACACTTTGGTGCTCAACTTGTCAAAAGTGTGGTCTTTAATGCAAATGCATGATGCCTGTATAAACAAAATTCCTGGAAAAGAAGTAATCTCGTGCTAAGAATCAAACCCAATAAGACTTAGAAACAGTAACAAACTGTAGATCCAACGAGTCATACTCCAGAAACCGTTATAGGAAGAAATTCGTTAGCAGGACATGATTTTTATTCTCCGAATAAAGTTCTTCCGCTGTGCATGAGAAAACAAACAATCCTAGGATCTTACCTTAGGTGGATACCGACCGTAGAATTTTAACAGCTGCTTTCCGGTCTAAAGTGGGTTACCAACTAGAAAAGAACATTCACATCTAGCACAACAAAGGTTGATTGTGAACTCCCAAGATGTGTACAAAATGATATATATCACTAACTCCTTATAAAATGCACTCAAACTCATCAATGTCATACAGTACTCCTTAAACTTAAGTGGCAGGGAAGTATTTTGCAATCCTGAAAAGGAAAGACTCGGAGTTTGTTTGCTGAAAAAAGTGATATAACAGAAACCAAGGGTTCCATGAATTTATGTATGATGAACAAGGGACAATGTCTGACATCTGATGAGCACTAACATCAGATCAACACCCGTGCTTCATGATAATGGGTCTGTAGACAACACTTCAGGGCCCCGCCTACACCAGAAAAGAAAGTGTACGCTCCATTGGCGCTTTATCTTCAAAAGAAGAGAAATCTTCTTGTATCTTAAGTAAATACTTAAAATCATAAAAACACAAAAAGATTTTATTTTTATTTTTATTTTTTATTTTTATAAAATTTTAAATAAAAATCAAAAGAGAAAAATATAAATCAGAAAAACCAGAAAAAGATTTTCATTTTAAAAAACCTTTATAAAACCAAAAAATACGAACAAAATTAAAAAATGATAAACATACCAAAAGAAGATTTTGTCAATGGCAATGTCTTTTGCAGACGATAATATTACGTCCCTGAGAAAAGTCTTTCAATAAAGACACGTGACATAAATAAAGTTCGTGGCAAAAGTTGCCAAGCAGATGTTTTCACAAACATGCCAAAATGGCTTGCTATTATTTCAGATAGCAACCCGGTCATCATCTTAAAGGCAAGTATTCAAAAAGAAAACTTGACCTCTCAACAGGAATTTATTCTCGGCAACATGGTCTACTTTTATGACCATCGCAAAGCATTATTGATTACTTTAGCATCACAACCCGTGCTTCCTATTTCATAAAGTGACGTTTCAGTGCAATTATGAGTATAAAATAAGAGAAATCCTTAATTTATTGGTAAAAAGTTGTCCTCATAATGAATACGTGATATACAGTAATTCACAAAAAAGATTTAAAAGACAATTCGAGCCACTCAAAACAATGACAACAGCTCTTTAAATAGAAAACGGTCAATATTATTCGCGAGGTGGGAGAAATCGTCTCAAACAATCTTGTAAAATGCGGTATTTCAGAATAAGTCATGGAAAAAAAAATAATGGATAAAGTTTATGGCTAAGACGGAAAACTAATTGCAGGGGATTAATAATAATAACTTCAAGTGCTTTAGATGTCATTTGTTTAAATCCTTTATGGAACCCTTAAAGGACTAGTGAATTCAGGCTTTAAACAACAGGACGATCAATATTGTCACACCTCATAGTTTGTAAAAGACAAGGTAATGCTTTGGAAAATCTTTCATAGTTTTAAAAATGCCTTGAAGTTAATTCTCACGTAATAGATTTAAGCTATATCAATTCCATTCCAAACACAATCTCGAATAATGTATTGCGTATAAGAGTTTTGCTGATTCCGACTGTCGAAACCATCAAGGGGAAGGAGTAGATGTATACTTGATAGTGTCCTTAGCCTTCTTTTGAGGTTAGCTTCTTTTTTCTTTTGAGGTTAGCTTCTTTTGATTTTAGGCTGTGTTAAATCTTTCAGGTGCACTATTTTCAATCACATGTAGGAAGAGACCAAAATCTCCCTCATTAGCCAGTATGCACATTTGAGTCCCCAGGGTGAAGTTGTTTTGGAGTATAATTATTTAAAATGTGAGAAAAGTTCTTGGCTGAATCAATAAATGCATCTCTTAAACGGTCAATCCCTAAGCTTATTCTTAAAAGAAGTAGAAATATTTGATAAAAGAGGTACACATAGGTATGATGATTCCTTTAAATAGTCAGTATCCTGCAGGAAGAAATGTCTACACTTGGGACTTAGTTAACTTAGGTGTTATCATTTCGACTACTTAGAGGGAATAATTTGATATCCGGATTTAGTTGACTATGGTGGTTACAATGTTATTTCATGACTATCCTGAAAAGAGAAATGCGCTCAACCGGGACTTAATTGTCAATTGGTGTTGACTTGTAACAAATTCTTGACAAGGTAAACTGTGAACTTCGGATATCAGGGATTATATACATTAAGACTACTTGATGCTGCATTAAAAGAAAAGTTCTGAATCTACACAAGAAAGATTGCTGGTTTAGGGGAAGCTAAGACAACATCAACACCGACATCACCAATCCCCTTCACATAGCATAAGTTACATATGAAACTGAATCTGTTCTATCCTCGAAGTTTGATGCAAAGACTTTCATAGACTTGAAAGAAAGTTAAGAGCAACGCAGAAGAGTGCCTGGACAGAGAAAGATCATTATTAACAACCTCTTGAAAGAAAGTCTTTTAATGGAGGTAGTATGGAACAGTTCGTTTGGTGGAAAATTGTTCGCGAAGCAGACCTACGGCTGCGACAAAAGAACCATATGATTCTATCATATGATGTTCTCATCAATCAGGTCAAACCTCGTACATAATAATCTTGTGATTGTATGTAGTGTAGACTAAAAATAGGTGGAGGTAATAAGAAGTGCTCGAGTACAAAAATTTTCAAGAAATTTCTTAGTAAATTCAAAAATCTTTTAATTAATTGTATCACACCGTCTTATAAACCCTCAAACGTTGAGGGGGGAGCAATTAATATGTTTCCATTCTGCTAGAAAAAAATCATTTTGTCCCCCGAACGGTTAATCAAAATTGATACCTAAAATTCAAGGGATTAACATTTTTTGGATAAGGGAGAAAAAGAGATTAACCGACATAATGTCATTGACAGAAGTTGATCAAATAAAAAGGACCAATGCACTCCACAACCACACTTAGCATGACAAGATTACGATGCCACATTTTAAGGGGGATCTTTAGTGATGAATGAAGAAACTCTCAAAGTGTAAAATCTTTTGATATTTATAACAAACACTTTGATTGAAATTTTCAATGTTTTTTGGAAGGGCTCCGTGATGAAATACCCAAGAAGACAACCATCTTTCATTAAATTATGAAGTTATCAGTGCGGTGAGGCTTATGTTTTCAAACCCCTGAACCACAGAACCGAGGGATCTACCCAGGGCAAAATCCACTAGTTTATTGTAGAAGTCCCTAGGTATGATTAAAAAGGAGAAAAAGTGAGAATGGGGAATAAATGCCCGACTGAGATGGATCTAACACTGAAACAAACCAACAAGTGATAGGTATGAATCCCTCGGTATGCATTGAAGGGGATAGAAGATGAAAAAGAAAGTAAGGATTAGGGTGACACAATAAAGAAGGCCCTCCATACACTTAAGGCAGAAACCGGTCAATAATATGCTGTCAGAAATGACTCAGGTGTTTATCCTGACATTGAAGACAGTCCATGGACCCAATGACGCTATGCATCAAACCCCTCCCAGCTACTCAAAGTCAGAAAGACTTTGTTTCAAAAACCTCCACGAGAGATACATTTCATTACTATTGACTCTCTCACTCCGTAGTTAGAGTTGGATATTGAAAAGGTGCACTCGTACAGCTCCATGCCTTCCGTATCTCTAAAAATCAAATGCACTATTGATGTCAAGAGCCAAAAAGAGATCATCCATAAATCTCATTTAGGAACACTTGTCAAATTATTCTTGCTAAGTCACTACAAGGTGAATTAACAAGATACATCTAACGAGTCCTTCCATTAATCCTGGTGATTTTGCCATGACATCAGAGTGAATTCATTCACAATGAAGATGGAAAATTCTGCTTAGAGTCAACATCCAAACAAGCACATGGATGTAACTTGTCGATTCTTTAGCGAATCAAACTTGTTGACAACTTACCACTGGAAAGAAACGATGGTGCGAATTTCTATATAGAATCCAACTTGTTCCAGGAAATGGGATCACACGGATGTTAGTGAATTTTTGAAATGATAAACACTCTCGTGTGTCACAAAAACCAAATTTGTAAGGTGATAACACCGATTGATTTTTCAAGATCAATTTTCTATATCAATCGGTGAGATAGTAACTCACTGGTTCACTCTTGTCGTGCTGTCTGCTTTGAGATCGTTTATGATAAAGAAAACATGCTGAGTACGACGATACTAATGATATTACAAGTGATAGAAAGATTCAATACTTAAGCTGGAAATCCTGTCAAGCATGATTCTTCTTAAAATTGAATCTATCAGATCATAGGTCGCCTCACGGATATTGAAGGTTTACTCCCACCCAAACCTGGCGAATGAACAAAGCCCTATTCCGTCCTCCCCCTTTATGTTGCTAACTGTTTTATGCAGGCTATTTAAAGATGGTGGTGGAGGTTCCTGATTCCAGCTGACTCACAAGATCCATAGCCACATGCTCATACCCGACCGACAAACATAAAGACATCATGAAAGCTCAAGTACATGTTTCAAGACTTCCGCTACTCTGATACCGTACGTCTTTCTTGAAGTGACAAAGTATTAAAGTCAAAGAATTTCAAAGAAGTTTCAGTCACTCTGATACCGAACGTCTTTCTCGAAGTGACGAAGTGTTAAAGTTAAAGAATTTTAAGAAAGATGCAACATTAAAGCTTTTCAAGTCAACAAATCAAGAATGGTATGAGCATGTCGGTCCATAAGTCACAAGATGGCGAAACGAGATTATGCTTGGCTGATGATCTCACAGTGCTCAAGATCGCATCTCCACTTACAAGTAAAGATAAAGGAACAAGCTCGAGCCTAAAGTCAAAGATTACTACAACATATTCACAAGAGAAAGTCAAGTTTACGAGCTAAAGACTAAGAGATATAGCATAGTATGCTAGGTTAAATTTTGTAAAATGGAGTGACCTCCTTTAGGGGGAGATTGTTGGAAACAGGAAAAGTATCGGTCACTTCCAAGTTGTAATAGTCTTAGCCCGTAGTTTGTTATATGATTAGTCTAGTAAGCTAGTCTGGCCCAAGGCCCATGGAAAGCCCATTAAGGCCCATGGCCGACCATGTATGTAGAATATATACCCTCTCCATGCCTTGGAGAGGGTGGTTGGTTGTTTCATTTTCTCATTTTCACACATATTATTATTATCTTCCATTCCATGTTACTTTCTCTCTCTAGAAACTTTCCAACCCACTTCTCTCTCTAGTTCTTGCATAATATTAAAGATAACTAGTATTCTTCAATAAGTAAAATCATCGGCAAGATTGAAACCATCAAAAATCCTTCGCATCCAATCAATTTATATGGATACCCATATCTCTCCTTGTAAACCCACCATCTTCATCGAAGATAAAAAGAAATAAAAAAATAAAAATAAAGATTCTTACCAAGAGATATATTATATACTAAAAAAGAGAGATGATGATTTAAATATTAGAACATAATTGATGACGAAAAATGGAAGATTTGAGTGATGTAGTTTAGAGGAGGAAGATTGGAAGAGACAAGGGGTACTTTTGTCTCGTAGAGACCTTCTAAAGTCCAACATTTAAACCCACTCTCCAATTAGTGAGTTAAAAAACCCTCTTTTTGATGTATTTAAAATCCAAAACCCTTTTCATTTTTTGAACCAAACATGATGAATGAGTGTATTTAAAATTCAAAACCACCAAAAACCTTTAAATATCTGGGAACCAAACAACCCCTAAGATTAGTTAAAAACCTTCCATTTTCATTTTGACCTCCTGTTTTCATTTGGATATTTAATGCCATGTACGTACGTGGGTATTTTTTTAAAAAAAAAAATGAAATGTGTATGCCTAAAATTTGAACGTAAAATTAGACTTAATCATGTGATTGATGAATTTAATAAATTGAATGGTGAATAACGATGAAAGAGAAGATGTGTGAGACATTTGGCAAGAAATGTACGGAATATGTCTAATTTAGGTTTCATTTGTAAGCATATACATCAACACTCTTCATTTACTACTAGTAGGGTACCCGCGCGTTGCGGCGGCGGGTACCATGTGACGATTAACCGGAGAAATAGATCATGATTCACCCGTTTGTATCGATTCGACGGGTCATTTTCGGTTCGTTTTCCGACGGCTTTTATTAGCTAGCCAAAGCGGTGGCTATTGGCTAGTCGAACCGGTGGCGACTCCGGTTCCCGGTTGAACCCGTTGGT
>BQNB010129217.1:2244-19152 GCA_026074375.1 Tanacetum coccineum
TTTTTAAACTATTTAAAACTATTTTTTAAACTAAATAATACTATAAATTAAATTTAAAATACTAAACTTAATCCTAAAATTTTAAGAAAATTTATAAAAATACTTAATACTATTTATGAGGTTTATAAAGAAAAAACAAAACAAAAAGCTTAATCCAATAAGCTGCTAAAAATCAAAGAAGCAAAATAAACTAAAAGTTAAACTGAGTATTAATATTAAATAGAACAACACTCTAACAAAAAAGACCCAAGGGCGCTACTGGTTAAGGTGTTGGTGTTGTGTGAGGGAGGTCACAGGTTCGAGTCCTGTGACCTACCTTTTTTGGAAAATATTTTTTTTCATTTTCTTTTTGAAAAAACTATAAAATAAGTAAAAATAAGCAACTTTACTAACTTGACTTATGGACTAAAGCTTATAAATAAGCTAGAAAAGACAGCTTAAAGTGACAGTTTAGGATTTAAGCTAAGACTGTTTGAACATTAAAGACTCAATAAGCAAAAAGTAAACTTAATAAGCTAAAACAGAATTAAGCTAGACTTAATAAGCAATTAAAGACAAAAAAATAAACAAAAAGAATAAGCTAAAGACAACTAAAAGGCACTAAGTCAGAGGACAGATTCCAGGGACTTTTTGCCAAACATTTAAGCTGAAATAAGCACTAGTAAAAAGCTAAAAAAATGAAAACAACTTAAGACCTATACCTAATAAGCAAACCAAATAAGCTGATAAGCATCTAAAAGACACTAAGACAGAGGACACTACAATACTTTTAAAGGACTTTTACTAAAATTTAAGCTAAGAATTTGATCTAATAAGCAAATAAAATAAGCTATAAACTAAAAACAGATAAAGACCTTTACTCTAATGACTCAAATAAGCTAAAATTAAGCTAAACATTTTATGAAATAAACTAGAAAAGAGAAAATGAAAATGACAAACACTTACTTGTTTTTGGCTTCTTTTTTTTAAATGACTACTTTGAGCTTAAATTTTAAGACTTAAAAGCTAACATGACAACCTAAGAACTTGAAACAACTTGCAATCAAAATTAACCAAAGAAAAGCTTAAATCTAACCACTAATGATCTGATAATCTATACTCTTAAGAACAATAAGCTAGTAAACTCTACTTAACTGATTTTAGGACAAAAATGCTTAAATTGCTATCCCACAGATATTTAACTTAAAACGGATACTAAATGATGCATAAGAAACAAGATATGATCACAAAAACTACACCTCTAGCATTTATTCTATAAAATCAGCAAATAAGCAATTCTACAAAACTATAGAATTAGCAAACTTGGAAATTTGCAAAAACTAACTCCAAACTAATCAAAACTTAATCCTAGCTTTTGAAAACTAACATTTAGACCTTATTAGAGCTTATTAAAGCTGAATTAGGAACTAGAAACAAGTCAAACATGATTTTCCTTATTAAAAGCTTCTAATGCCAAACACCCTTTTAAATCTCTAAAAGCTTTATTTAAGCTAAAACAGATCTTAAAAAGCTATAAATTGACAAAATATATTTAGAGATATATAAGACCTATTAAGCTAACATGAGACAAATTAAGCACAATTAAGCAATTATTAAGCTCAAATAAGCAGATTAATAAGTTGTAAAGGAAATTGAGCTAGAAAAATGAAATTAGGAACATACCTGGTCCTCTGCTTAAACAAGGACTTAAAGTGCTCTATAGAGCTTATCTACAAGCTCCAGCTTGTTAAAAACAAGCTAGTAAAGTCCCATAAGCCCATCCATGTCTGGCTTATCATCCAAATTTAGCTTAATATGATTTTGAGGTAATTTGAAGTGAAATTCTTAATCAGTTAAGCTTTAGTAGGCTTAACTGAATGAAAGCTAGCTTAAGAGTAGTTGAGAGCTTATTAAGCTTATTAGCTTAATTCTAAACACATTCAAATCATAATTGCATTAAAGTAAAACATTTAAATTCAACACAACTTAAGAGTAAACTAAATTTTATTAATAATAAAGAGGTTACATTACTTAAAAAGAGAAATTACACTATTTAAAAGATAAATAAGCTGAAAATTAAGTAAATAAGCTACACTACTCCTAAACTACCCTACACTAGATGCCTTGATCTGTGTGACTTCGCCTTCAATTTATAGTGAGGAGGTGAACCTTCTAGCTTTTCAGGAGCATTCAAGCCTTCTAATCTTGGCCCTTGATCTCAACCCATCATAATCTAAACCCTTGATTACACTCCACGACCTTACCCACCAATAAATTAGAGGGGAATGCCAGCGTGGCTTAGTGAGTGTTAGACGTGTCCAATCAATCTTCTAGAAACTCAGAAGGGCGTGTGTGGAAGTGATGATTTATCCTGTTTGTCTGTGTGAAAATAGGAGGGAGGGAAAAAATGAAAAAGATGTATAGTAACTCACGTTTTCATCTCATTGACTTTGGACCGGGTTATGACTTGGGCTTTTATTTCATTAGGCCAGGAAATGGATTTAGGCATAATAGACATGGACTTGTATTTTTATAAGGCTTATGGTAGGCTATGGTTATAAACTACAAGTCAAAAATGGGCTGACCCGGCCCAATAAAATGGGTACGGGTTGGCCATTAAAATTGAATATGCCTTCGGCTTCGATTTCCCACGCGTTTTTCTCTACCCGTGCTTGGCTTAGTCCGTTTTGCTTTATTTTTGGTCCTTTTGTGATATACCGTTAACACAAGACATAATTAACAAAACACGAACATAACAATGATCATATATTCATGTAATATTGGTCAGAATTGCCCTTTCTAGCTTTAAATTAAGAAATAAAAATGAATATTATGGGTGTTTAATCACAAATCACAATCCCCCATACTAACGCATATAGCCGATCCTCACGCAATGTCATAAATACACACTTAGAAAACCAAAAATTTCAACCCCCTTAGACTAATTACCTCGAAAAGTACTAAGGAAATTACTAGTTTTGAAAAGCCCCCGTTTTACCATTTTTATATGCATACATTTATAACTTTAAGGATCATGGAACAAGAAACACTAAAAGGATAAATTCATCGTCCTTGATTTTTTACCCGCCCCAAACCAAGCTTAAAAACGAAATCATTGTTAAATACAAGTTAAGATGCTAACACTACTCATAAATGCTAATTATGTATGCATAGCTACTATCCGCTCATTTATTCCTAGATCCTCTAAAGATTTTATTTATTATTGGTGACAAATAAATTAAGTTCTTATTCTTTATAAAGTAAACCCGGTTTAGACCATAATTAGTTTGAAATCATTTCCTAAAGAGACGATATGGTGAGAATAAGGTCTACATTAAGGTTCTAATTTCGCATGATTTAGGGGTTATCCTTTTTATTTCATCCAAAAAAGTTCAACTACGAGTCCAGAGACGGAGGCTTTATTTAGATAACCCCGGAGTCAAAATTTAGCTTTATTATTATTATTATTATTATTATTATTATTATTATTATTATTATTGCAACATTATTAAACCTCGATCCTTTAAACAACTAACACATCGGGCATCCTAACCGACAAGAGCCAATAGTTTTATTTCGACCTCGGTAATTTCCTACACCTTTGTTGAAGCTGCAAACATCGCAGCGAACCGATCATGAAGCAGCAAACTTTTATCAGTCTCGATTTATTATCTACTATTAGGCCTTCTTTTGAAGACTACCACATCGGCAGCGAACCGACCAGAGACGTAAACCTTTATCAGCCCACAGTTTTTTATTATTATTATTGTATTACCTCCACCCTTTAAACGACTGTCACATCGGGTAATGCGACCGACCATGATCCAGAAGTACTTATATCGGCTTCTGGTTTATTTAATATTATTATTATATAGCCAAATTTCAAGTCTTGTTAGTCTTTTAACTACCTAGACAACGGTAGTGAGCCGTTAGGAATTGGTAGCCTATTTTCACACAACACTAACAAAACCTCGATGTGTACCATACTTTCACCAAAAGGAATCTCTACGAAGTGATCTAAACTAAGAATCGCAAAAACAAAGAACTTTATTTATTCATACAATTATAAACGTTTATTAAGCTGATGGAAGCAAAAAAGCCACAATTAGACCTCTATGAGCGCTAAAAGAGATCCAACTGCTCTATGTTAGCATCTAACTCTTATATAAAACTCTATCTTTTTTGTTTTTCGCAAATTTTAAAAATCTTTACTAAAAGATTCGGTGAATAGCTTAGTCTAATAAAACAAGCTTTACATATTTACGTCTATCAAGGAAAACTGTGCAAACTCATGCATTTTCAAGCTAGAAGTTCGCGTTTTTAAAGCTCTTTGTATAAAAGACAAGCAAAAGGTTTAAATTTATATATGGGTTAAAGTGGCAATCTAGAGCGCAAAACATGCTCGATCAAGACAAAATTTCTCTATGAGCTCTAAAGAGATCCAACTACTCCACGCTTAGCTACCTAGTTCTACAGGCCTACTTATTTCTATATTTTTATATTTTCATCATTTTTTTAATATATATAAAACAATAAAAATTTAAAATTTTGGTCAAAACGGGGTTGCGTGGGAACACAGACAGTCACAGGCAAGATCACATTTCGATAGAAATCCCCCCACACTTAGAATGGAACATTGGCCTCAATGTTTAAAAATGTCGGGTTTTTCCCCCACACTTAGGAATGAAAAAGGCAAATGCAAAAAATTCCAAGTGTGAAAGGGGTAACAATACATATATAAATGATCAGGATCGAAGATTCCAATAAGCAGAAGATCTAAGACCAGATGATTAGAGGATTAAAAACAAGCACGGGTCTTCACGATCTTAAGGAGTCTTGCAAAAACGGTACCACAAACCATAGAAAGAAGCACGCCCCCATACTTGGGCTATAAAATCACATACTCATTTATTAAGAAAATAGAAAGAAGAAAAGACACGGGTTGCCTCCCGAGAAGCGCTTGTTTTTGTGCGAGTCTCTAGCTTGACTCACCCCATATCATCGTGATATTAGGGACGAAACATGTGGAAGAGAAAATCTCCATTGGACTTTCATTCAAGATGTTTAGATAAACATTGAACCACATGAAAGTTTCACTCTAATGAGATACCATCGGCTTAAGAGAATAGCAACTAAAAATGAGGATGCCAGGGTCAAAGATAGTATCTTCACTCCCGGAGGAGAGAAGAAGAGAAGAATCCATAGAATTAGTGAGATAAGGAAGAAAGATTCTGATAACAAATGTGAGGGAAAAATAATGGCGATCCTCAAAAGGTAACCTCACATATGTCAGAGAAATAATTTTCTCATAAATCCCGGGGTCGAAAACTTTGACCATACTCTTCAAATCATCATTATCAGGTTCATTCTTTAAGCTTCTTGGGTCATGATATAAAAATACCTCAGGGGGAAGATTAGGGATATTGTTATTAATAAGCAAACTCTCAAGGTATATTATATCTCCCTCCGAATCATGATAACCGTCCTCAATATCCGTAGAAACATCAATATCTAGAAAAGCATCGATCTCATCAATATCGCCCCCTGGGTCGAAACACTCATCCTCATTAGCATCGGAAAGAGGTGTGACTAGCAAAGCCGGCTCATCAAAATTAGAAACATAAGAGTCCTTGCTCTCGATGTCCTCTAACACCTCATTAAAAAGAGGATTTACGTCACTAGAGATGTACTCGTCATCAAATTCAAAAAGAGGGTTCGAATAAATTTTAAAATTTTCTTCCTGAACGTCCTCCTCAGGAAGTGACTCATCATCACTAGAGGTAAAATCATCATTAGAATCGAAGAGAAGATTAGAGAAAATCATAAAATTACCCCCTAAAACTTCAAGAGGGGGAGAATCATCAATCGAAGTTTTTATCATTTTAAGTTCCTCAAAATTAAGTTCTTTTGGATGGAGAGGAGATGATGGATCACCATTTAATAACTTCTTAAGTAGAAGAATCTCTCCCTCTGAATCAAAGTCGGCATCACCAATTCTTGGTGGAAATGGGTCAAAAAGAGCGGATTCTTAGTGAAAATCCTCGAGAAGTGATTCACTTTCTCAACCGGTTGTAGACTTGGAGTAGAATCAGGTGTTTAGAAGTGGCCAATGCCACTTAAGTGATGAGATATTTCTTAATTTTAGCACGTCTTCGAATTATTCCTCGCTATGATTATCAATGAAATTATCATTTTATCCGACTTAATTCTTGTTCATTAGGATATTTCGAAGCTTGGTGTCATGTATGAAGGTCAATGTTCATCTCGTGTCTAAGATAAAAAGTTCTTCTCCATGTACATCGATTAATGCTCGTGCCGTCCTCAAGAAAGGCCTCCCGAGAATGAGGGGAACCCGAGGATCGACATCATAATCAACTACATACAAAAGCTCGGCCAAAATGAATATTTTCTATTTGACAAAAACATCTTCGCAACTCCCAACTGGTTAGAAATAACCCTCTCCCTAACCGAATGGTTTGCGAGTTTGAGGAGTAATTGCGAAGATCGTGTAAGTTTAGGAGGTGAACGCTTTCTTCCATATGGAAAGAGGCATTAGATTAATGCTAGCGACAAGATCGGCCAAGGCTAAGCACTCAACTAGCTCCGGAAAATCACATGGTATGAGAAATCTACCGGGGTCTCCAAGTTTTTCGGGTAATTTTTTTAGGAGCACCGCCGAACAATTCTCATTTAACGGAGTATTTGCCAATTCAAATAATTTCTCCTTATTACTAAGGAGACTCTTAAACGTAGAAGCGAACTTAGGTATGTGAAGAAGAGCATCCGCGAAGCTAAGGTCAAAATGTAATCTTTGAAATATTTGAAGAAACTTCAACATTTAATGATTAGCTTTCTCAAGGAGCTTTTGGTCGTTAAGCCTTGAAGGATAAGGTATCGACGGTTTAGGATTAGGCTTTGGAGCAACATCGGACTCCGGAATTAGAACTTGGACAACCGAAGGTTGGACGTGTGCGGTACTTCCTAAATTTGTAGTTTGCACCTTGTCCTTTGTTGCCTCGGTTTTACGTTTCACTTCCTTCGGGAGAGGATAAGGAGTAGGTGGAATCATAGGTCCATCATAAGCAACACCACTTCGGGTGTTAATAGCTTTCATGTCACCTCTCGGGTTAGCTACGGTATTACTAGGAAGTGATCCCGAACCCGAGGGAGTTTGCTTTTGCATAGTAAGATTAGTTAACATGTTCATTATTTGATTGTTTTGATTTTATATCTTATTGGTTCTGGTATCAAGAGAAGATTTGAATTCATTCCGCAATTCCGTCTTCATATTAGTCATTTGAGTTTGCATGGCTCTCAAAGTAGCTTCATTACTTTTCATGTAGTTTGTTAACTCATTCGAAGGTCCAACTTGAGCTTGATAATTCAGAGCTTGAAAATTCGGAGCTTGATAATTGTTGTTTCCTTGATTGAAGTTTTTCCCTCTTCCTTGATTATTCAGAGCTTGATAATTTCCTTGATTTTGATTGTACCGATTGTAGTTTTGATTGTTTTGCACATTCGGAGGAGGAAAACCGGGTGGTCCCATTTGGTTGCTAGCACGATAATTCGGGTCTCCTTGAGGACGGTATCCGTTACCTCCTTGATTGTAGGTTCCCGTGGCTGCAGAAGCATTAAAAGTGTTGCTATCGGTAGCAAGACACTCATAGTATGGATGCGGTCCACCACAAGTCACACAAGTCTCTTCTATGGCTTTCACGGAAGCTTGTTGATTAGCCTTGTTCATAAGCACTAATTCCTTAACGATGTCGGTGAGAGCGGTAATATCCGGAGAAGGAGATGAAGAAGAAGTAGTAGTACTCACTTTTGAAACAATCGGTTTGTTTCGTGAAGTACTTACTTTTGACTTATTCTCAATAATCGTCAAAGCATCTCGAGGTGTACGGTTCAAAAGATTACCACCGGTGGCGGCATTAGAGAATCTTGATCGGATTGTGTCAATGCATTATAAAATGTATCGATTTGGTGCAATTCCAAAAAACCGTGATGTGGGCATTTACGAAGGAGATCTTTGAAATGATCCCATGCCTCACTAAACGTTTCATCAAACTTTTGTTGAAAATTCGTGATATCATTCTTGAGATTCGTAGTATTCGAAGGAGGAAAGAAATAATTAACAAACTTAGAAACGAGATCTTCCCATGTATGGATAGAACGAGGGGGTTCTTTTTCAAGCCAAATCCGGGCGGCCCCCTCAAGAGAAAATGGGAAAAGCATCAACTTGATAGCATCGTGTGGAACATTCTTGTATTTTAGCGTAGAAGTGATCTTGTTAAACCAACGAATATGAGCATGAGGGTCGTCCCTCTCAAAACCATGAAATTGACTCGAAGTTACTAATTGAAGTAACCCGACTTTCAACTCAAAATTTTCGGCAAGTATAGCGGGAATAACAATTGCCTCTCTGTAACCCTCGGTGGGTGCTTGGAGTAATTCCGACATAGTACGCGTATCCGCCATAGTAGCTATGGGAGTCTCTACAATAGATCAAAGCTCGGGTTCGACTATTTGCTTGGAACGTCTACGATTGCGTCGCTTCGGAATTGTGGAAGATTCAACAATTAAATTCGATGAAGAGCGAGTGCGCATGTACTAAATAAAATAAGAGAACTAAAAAGAAAAATATTTTTTTTAAACCGATAGTCAAAAGTTCACGGTAACTCTCTAGAAAACGCACAAAGAAGCGGAGGAGCGGGTAAGAGCGAAGCGTTTTAAAAACCTTCTCCTTTCGGGTCGAAGTTCGTAGGATCAACCCTCCTTATACCTCTCTTATAGTTTGTTAATCTAAAGGTGAGCCGATTAAACAATTGACAACACGATTTCTTATTTTTTGTTTTTCAATTTTTTGGTACTTTCAATACTTTAGGAAAAGTATTGTTGGTATTTTAATAAATTCTCAAAAATAAATCAAGATAAAAAAATAAAATATTTTTGTATTTTTTTAAGGTTTATATAAAAGAAAATAAAGAAATGTAAAATTTATATTCACAAAAACGATAACTTCACGGGGAAGGGTATTCAAGACACTAATCTTGAAACTTCAACACGATATTCGTTACACACCTCCCCGGCAGCGGCGCCAAAAACTTGATTCTATATTATTTAGTCTATATATATATCCTAAAATACCAAATAAGTTATAGTATAGAGAGTATCCCGTTTGATATAAAAATTACTTGAGGACAAACAATATTTTATCTTCCGGATGTCGTATCCCGACGAAGTGTGAATTGAAAACCTTGTTTCGGTTCATGATCGCGTGCTTGAATAATCAATATTTTGGATTTTGGATTCTAAATCTAATAACGCAAAGGGAAAGCATATAAAGGCACGCTAAACTAGAAATTAAAGCAATTTAAAAACCTAACGACATTTAAATCAAATAAAATCTAATTAAAAACCAAATTTAACCAACTAATTATCTAAAAATGACAAAATAAAACTCTAAAAACTCAAAATGCAAATTTCTAAGCTAAAATGCATAAAACTATTTTTTAAAACACATAAATTATTTTTTTGAAATTTTAAACTATTTAAAACTATTTTTTAAACTTAAATAATACTAAAAATTAAATTAAAAATTCTAAACTTAATCCTAATATATTGAGAAAATTTATAAAAATACTAGATACTATTCCTAAGGTTTATAAAGAAAAACGAGTCAATAAGGTTTAATCTTAAGCTGTGAAAAAAATCAATAAGCAAGATATGGCTAAAACTGAAAACAGTATTAATATTAAATGGTGCAAGGGTCTAATGAAAAAGACCCAAGGGCACGTTGGTTGAGGTGTTGGTGTGTTGAGGGGGAGGTCACAGGTTCGAGTCCTGTGACCTACCTTTTTGGTAAACATATTTTTTTTATTTTTCTTTTTGATAACAGTTATAGAATAAGTAAAAATAAGCACTTTTAATAAAGGGACTTATTGCTGAAACTTATTAATAAGCAAGAAAAAAAACAATTAAAAGTGACAGATTTGGTTTTCTTAACACTTAGAAAATAAGCTAAACTGTTTGGCTTTTAAAGACTCACTAAGCAACTAAAAAGCACAAATAAGCTGAAACAGACCAACACCTAAACCTAATAAGCAATTATGATTAAAAATAAGCAAACAAATAAGCTAGAAAAGCACTTAAAACCATTTAAACAGTTTGACATAAATGGATTTAAAAGGACTTAACACAAATTTTAAGTTAAGATTTAGACTAATAAGCACTAGGTATAAGCTGGAAAAAAAATGAACACAGATTAAGACCTAAACTCTAATGACTCAAATAAGTTGAAATTAAGCTAAACATTTAAGGAAATAAACTAGAAAAGGGGAAATGAAAATGGTAGACACATACTTGTTTTTGGCTTTTTCTAAGATAAAATGACTACTTTGAGCTTAAATTTTAAGATTAAAAAGCTAACATGACAACCTTAAAACTTGAAACAGATTGAGCTTATACTATATTAAGCTAAATGCAATCAAAATTAACCAAAGAAAAGCTTAAATCTAACCACTAATGATCTGAGAATCTAGACTCTTAAGAACAATAAACTAGCTAACTCTACTTAACTGAATTTAGGACTAAAATGCTTAAAATGCTATCCCCAAGCAAATTGTCTTAAAACAGATGCTAAATGATGCATATGAAACCAAATATGATCACAAAAACTACACCTCTAGCATTTACATTATAACAGCAAACAAGCAATTTTTCAAAACTATAGAACTAACAGACATGAAAATTTGCTAAACTAACTTCAAACTAATGAAAACTTAATCCTAGCTTATGAAAACTAATATTCGGACCTTATTAGAGCTTATTAAAACTGAATTAGGAACTAAAAACAAGTCAAACATGATTTGCCTTATTGAAAGCTCCTTAACCCAAACACCTCTTTAAAACATGAATTGAAACTTTTAAGCTAAAACAGGTCCAAATAAGCTATGAATTTTAAAAACAGATTAAGAACTAAGACATTAGAAGACAATTAAGCTGAAACCTAAGAAGAATAAGCTCTTATCAATAAGCTACACTACTAAGCTAACTTGACTATTATTTTGGACAAGTTTTATTAAATCTCAAATTAAGCTAATCTACACTATAAACTAGACACCTTAAGCAATAATAAGACTAAACAAGCATAAATAAGCAAATAATAAGCAGAAATAAGCAGTTTAATAAGCTGAATAAGCAAATAAGCTAAAAAGAGTAAAAGTGAATGTACCTTGTCCTTTGCTTAAACAAGGACTTAAATGCTCTTAAGAGCTTATCTACAAGCTCCAGCTTGTTGAAAACAAGCTGGTAAGGTCCATAAGCCCATCCATGTCTGGCTTATCTTCCATAACATAAGCTTAAGGTAATTTTGAAGGAGTTTAAGTGATTAGCTTATTTAATTAAGCCTTAGAGATCTTAACTGAATTAGGACTAGCTTATTAGATAACAAATAGCTTATTTAACTTATTAGGTTGTTATCTACAAATTTTAGACTAAGTTGCATTGAGTAAAAACAGAATTCAAAGACACAATTTAAATAAAACTAAGACTTTTATTAATAATCAAACGTTACAAGCTTTAAAAGAGGAAATTACATTAAAAACGAGACAGTAAGCTAAAAGCTACACTAATAAGCTACTAAAAACTACTAAGCTAGATATCTCTACTGTGTGATTTCTCCCTCTATTTATAGCAGGGAACGGAGCCTTCTAGAGCCTGAGGAGCGTCCTTGAAGCATTCATCTAAGCCCTTGATTTCAAATCCACCAATCTGAGCCCTTGGATCCTCTTACACGTCTTCTAAGCCAATAAGGTTGCTCAGGATTGCCAGCGTGGCCAAAATCGTGTCAGACTGTCAGGTGGCCTTCTAGAAGGGATTAGTGCGTGTGGAGAGGGTTGGTTTACCCTGTGTAAATTCGTTGCAGGGTGAAATTTAGGAGGGAAAGGGGATAGAGATAAACAGTAACTTTTGACCCGTTTTTATTAATCGTTTGACTTTGGACTCGGGTTTGGGATTAGGCTTTGGTTTATTTAATTTGGGTCAGGAATGGATTTATGAATTTGGACTTAGTAATTTTAACAAAAGGCTTATGGTTTTGGACTTAATATCAGTCAAATTCTAATGGGCTGACCCGACCCATTAAAAATGAATATGCCTTCAGCTTCGCTTTTCTCACACTCTTCCAATCCCGTGCTCGGTTTTGTCCGTTTTTGACTTTGTTTTTGTCCTTATTTGAATATCCGCTACCTGCATAATACAAATCATAAAATACACATATACAATGCATTTTCTATGTATTTTTGGTTATTTAAGCTTATTTTAGTAAAGAAAAATGATATGTGAATAAACACATATCAAACGCGTCTGTGTTTATTTCAATTTTCTCTTCGCGATCAAGCTAGCAACTGGCTTTAACGTCTTCCAGCAGGATCCATCACCACATGGGAGGATCTTACTACTCGTTTCCTTTCTCAATTCTTTCCAACGGGAAGGACTGCAAAACTCCGCAACGATATCCTGATGTTCCAACAACATCATGAAGAATCTCTCTCAGAAGCATGGACTCGTTTCAAAGACTTACTCTAAAAAGTCCCTCATCATGGCATCGATCTTTGGCTCCAAGTCTAAATTTTTTATGACCATGTCACTCCCGCCACAAGACGAACCCATGACCAATCGGCCGGTGGTAAGCTTCGTGACAGAAACGCCAAAGAATCCTGGGAATTATTAGAGGACCTCGCCCTCTATGACAACGAAAGTTGGAACGACCTAAGGGATTTCGCCAAGCCGGTCAAGGCAATCTCTTTGCCTCAAGATATCCCGAGTACATCTGACCGTCGTCTGATCGAGCTCGAGAATCAAGTCCAACGCTTGATGGAAGCTGATCTTGCTCTGATGCAACCTACTCAAGTGAACAAAATCACTTCTTCATGTGAGATCTTCAGTGGTCCCTACAACACTCAGTACTGCATGGAAAATCCTGAACAAGCCTTTGTTGATTATGAATCCTCGCGCACCGACGGGACGAGAAGTAGGCAGTTCGCTATGAACCAAGGACCAAGAAACTTTAACGAAGCCACCAATACTTGGAAGGGAAAGCCAAACTTTAACTAGGCACACCCTGAGACATTTACCAGCCCACGAAGCGACTCATTCTCTATATACTCGTCTAATTACCAAACGAATCTTGAGAAGGCACTAATTGATTTTGACTCTCATCAAGAGAAAAGACTATCCAGTTTAAGGACTCAACTTGGACAACAGCAAGACGGCATGATTAGTAAAATTAATCTTTTATAGAAAACCGTTTCTGAAAAGCTTGATGACACTCCCATTTGTAACACTGCAGGAAACCCCGCAGCTCAAATGAATTTCACGTCTACTAATGACCCCATAAGATAGGAGCTTCGAGGCAAGGGAATCAAAAGCCCATCAAAGTTACTCTCCCCAAAATATCTGTCTTAGTCATTCTTAGCAGAACAAAATAGAAACCCTTCATCCCCAAAACGTGTTCACTTTGTTAATTCAATCGTTATCCTAAATAAGGGAGATGGAGCTAAGGAAGAGGGAAATGTGAAGACCAGTACAACCGAGTATGAGGATCACAAGATAACTGTGGAAAGCAAAGAGGAGTTCGAGGAAGAAACTGAAGATGAAATCAAAGAAGAAGAGGAAGATAGCCCAAAACACTTTGACATTTTCCCCACTATGAAAGAATTAAGGTATCATGAATGGCTCTTAAAAAACCCTCGACCCCATGGGTAAAGGCCAAGGTTAGAACCGAGAACTTGAATAACGTTAAATTTTCTTGCATGATTGGCCACTTTGACAAGAAGCAAGCCTATTTAGATATGGAATCACCAATTAATGTAATGTCTAGGTTTCATTATAATTGGATCATGAGCAAAAGGTTGGGCCAAGAAGGAAACCATTAAACCCTGGGAAAATCTACAATTTTGTAGGGAGAGTCAAGGAGCTAAAATTTTTTGTTGGGAACTTCACCTACGAATGTGACTTCATGGTGCTTGAGGATACCACTAGTGTCATTGATCATGACCTAGGGTCAGTTGTTTTCGGTAAACCATTCGTAGAAGCAACCGGGCTCGTTTACGACAGGGAGGAAGGAACAATCACGTTTGAAAAAGATAATGAGAAGATCGTGTTTAAAATGCCCCACAAGATGGAAATGTTCAAACACATAGATTTTACGGACATAAAAACCGATCGCATACCTCCTTTTGCCATAGAAAGTGACGATGACAGCAACAGTAAAACCCACTACTCTCATAGCTTAGATTTGGGACCCGAATACAAACATGATGAAAATGTGTGCAGAGCCATTCGGAGCTTGATAGCCATGAAGGCCAAGAGAAACAAAGGAGAAGTCACGTAAGGACGTGTGACTTCGAGTCTAGCTACAAGACACATAAATAAAGAAAAGCGCTTCATGGGAGGCAACCCAATGTTTATTTTTCTCGCATTTAGGAGCGTCATGTGTTTTAATTCTTTCCATTTATTCTTTTATGTTTAAATTCACCATTTTGTAATCATGCTTTGTTTTGTTTATAACTTCGTCTTATTTACAATCAAAGGTATTTTGCAACAAAGTAAGTGTAGGGGAAATATCCGGTTTTAAGAACCAATTCAAACATAATAAATAATTTTTTTAGATTAATTCGCGTCAGTTTTGAGTCATATGATTGTATTGACTAATCCCAGGTTTCATGCAGCAATTTCATATAGGAAATAACTTATATAATCGAGTGCAGGAAGTTTTTCAAAGAAAACAAAAATAAAAATTTTGCTCAGAGCCTATGACGGCGTCAGGATTACTCCTGACGGCGTCGTGAGCCCAGCTACAGGAAAGTTTGAAAATTTTCAAGTATTTTCGAAAAACAGTTTGCACAACATTTAAAATTTGTAATTCTTTTATAAACCTGCATAAACCTATGATTACATCATTACTCTCATCCTATCTTTATTGCTTTCATAGAGTCAAAACCCTAAATTCTCGTTGTATATATATCTATCCCACCGATTTTATACTTGGTGTAGTTGTCTTTGTCTTTGATTACAGGTTATATTTGATGAGAAGAAGCTTGTAAGTTCTTAGGAAGTTTCATTGGATGATTCTTGGAGGACGATTTAACCAGTTATCGCATGTTTCTTCTCCATTATTAAGCAACCAACGAGAGTATAGTTTTCTTTTCCTTGTTTTCTTTTCCCTTTTATTCGTTTTACGTTATTCTATAGACTTTTAGGGACAAATGTTCAACTTAAGTGTAGGGGGGAATAAGCCTTAGAAACTATTCATTCAGTTTCCATTTGCTTTGTCCTTAAAATGATGGGTAATATATCGAAACATAGCATAAAAAGGTAATTTTGACAAAAATTTAAATTTTTTATGACACATATCGACAAAATCCGAGTATTAATAATGTCTCATGGATAGGAATGTGTATGACTAGCACAAAAACCCTCAAAATTCCACCCTAAAAATGTGAGGTTCACCTTTAGATCTTTAGGAATTCGGGTATCCATTATTGATACCCAAGATAGTTTAAACCTTTAGCTTTCTCGAGTTAAAGTTTGAATGCAGTCATATGTGTCTATTCCGTCATTACGGATGTGTACGTATGATCTTTGTCGCCTTTTCTAGAGCATCGGTATCGGTATTAAATTATGTGAGTGTACCGGTAGTATATTAAATTTTAGAACTTATTTTTGTGATGCATCCGAAGATTCGCTTAGTATTAGTAAGTTATTAGGATATGTAGATAAGAGGCACTAGGATTAACCCATGTTTTAAACCTGTAATTGTTATGATGGTCACACCGATCATATAACTATCCCACACCCTTTCCATGCACTCATTTTTAGTGTCGGATACCCTAGTACAACCCTCTGAGTCTATCCTTTTTCTCGGTTCTCGTAATTTTCTGATTAAGCCAGACTATTAATGAAGAGCATTGTTAACCCTTAAACCAATCGTTACATCCAAATTGCCTTATCCTACCTTGTATGTACTCACCTTTAGTACATTATTGTTTTAACCCAAGTTAATTATTGAGTACACGGTTGCTAAGTCCTTATCCTTGTAAATACAGTTTTGGGACGATTGGGATTCATGGTAGTATTCATCTTATGAAGAATTAGGGAAGAAGTAATTTATTACCCCCAATAGAGCTCAATAAGCTCCATGTTATTTTGATCCACCTCAAATCAGGTCATTAGTTAGATTGTAAATATCGAGTATGTAAAAGTTCAAGTGTAGGGGTGTATCTATAAACCCCCCATGATGTATTATATGTTTAAGCAATGACAGGGCAAAAGTGTACCCAAAAAATGAGAAAAAGAAAAGAAAAGGATTGAAATATATATATATATATATATATATATATATATATATATATATATATATAAAAGTATAAAAAAATATGTACGGGCTGCCATTTACTTATGTTTATGTTTATCATAGAGTCAAGAAAAGAAAAAATAGAGAGATTGATGTAGAGTTTTGTAGAGTTTGTATATCTTGTCCGAGTCTTTGGCTTAGCAACCAAACTAGCGTGTATTCGTATAAATAATTAGCTAACCCTTTCACCCCAAATTCACCCAAATGTCGCTCCCCAAATGTATCCCATCCATTGTCGTTTCCATTTATGTTATCTTACACCTACACCCCACAACCCTTTAAAAGACCTCTTTGATAGTAATGACTAATACTTGCGCCTAGCGGTGGAGGTTTGATCCTTTACCAAGCCTATGGTAATTTATATGCTATGACAGGTAATGAGTGTTAATTTTTTGTTTCCCCATAGTTGTTATAATTTATTATACACTCGAGAAAAAGAGAGAATCCAAACACTTATGTGAGGTGCTAGCATATACTTTCCGTGCTTTTAATTACGAGGTCTAGAAGGTTGT
>BQNB010129218.1:2258-19152 GCA_026074375.1 Tanacetum coccineum
GGATTTTGATTAGTTTATATATTATATGAGTTATTTTATCATTTCTAAGTGTTTCGTAGTTTACGATCACTTCCGACACTTATTTTTACGTTTTAAGGTTTAATTTGCGTTTTTCACGTTTTTGACCTAACGGAACCCCGAAAACCCGAAATCTTTTCGTGTAAACTTTAGTTATCGTACATCCCGTATTTATAAATCAAAAATTTCGTTCTATTCCCCCTCCTTTATAAAAATCAGATCCAAGCTCTAAATAAAAGATGAGAGCATCTTTTGAATTTCTATGCATGCATGTAGAGGCGGTAAAACGGGCGGGCCGGGCGGGCACGGGCACCGAGCTTAATGGGCACGGGCTAAAACGGGCGCAGGATAAAACGGGCGCAGGCTAAAACGGGCGCGGGCTAAAACGGGCGCGGGCTAAAACGGGCACGGGCCAAAACGGGCACGGGCTAAAACGGGCACTCATGGAATAAACGGGCTACTTGACATTTTTGTACGTTTACGGACACTTTCTTACGTTTTCGCACTTTTTTTTACGTATTCGCCCTCTTTTTTACGTTTTCGCACGTTTTTTTACGTTTTCGTCTGTTTTCTTACGTTTTCTTACGTTTTCGTCTGTTTTCTTACGTTTTCGTCCGTTGTTTTATGTTTTCGTCCGTTTTTCTTCGTTTTCGTCTGTTTTCTTACGTTTTCGTCCGTTGTTTTATGTTTTCGTCCGTTTTTCTACGTTTTCGTCCGTTTTTTACGATTTCGTATGGTTTTTTATGTTTTCGTTCGTTATTTTACGTTTTCGTCCGTTTTTTATGTTTTCGCCAGTTTTTCTACGTTTTCGTCCGTTCTCTTACGTTTTCGTCCGTTGTCTTACGTTTTTGTCCATTTTTTTACGTTTTCGTCCGTTTTTACGATATCGTCTGGTTTTTTATGTTTTCGTCCGTATTTTTACTTTTTCGTCCGTATTTTTATGTATTCGACCATTTTTTACGTATTCGTCCGTTTTTTACGTATTCGTTCGTTTTTACGATTTTGTCTGGTTTTTAATTTTTCGTCCGTTTTCTTACGTTTTTGTCCGTTTTCTTACGTTTTCGTTCGTTTTTTTCGTATTCGTCTGTTTTTTACGTTTTCGTCCGGTTTTTTACGTTTTCGTCCGTTTCTTTCGTTTTCGTCCGTTTTTTCGTTTACGTCCGTTTTTTACGTTGTCGTCTGTTTTACATTTTCGTACGTTTTTTTACGTTTTCGTACGGTTTTTTACGTTTTCGTAAAAAAGAAATGTGCGGAAACGGACGAAAACAAAATGAAACCGTAAAAAAACGGCGAAAACGTAAAAAACCAGACGAAATCGTAAAAAACGTACGAAAGCTTAAAAAAACGGACGAAGACGTAAAAAACGGACGAAAACGAAAAAGCAGACGAAAACGTAGAAAAATAAACGAAAACGTAAGAAGTCGGGCGAAAACGAAAAAAACGAGCGAAAACGTAAAAAACAGACGAAAATGTAAAAAAAGCAGACGAAATCGTAAAAAAAACAGACGGAATCGTAAAAAAGCGTACGAAAACGTAAAAAAACCAGCTAAAACGTAAAAAGCAGACGAAAACCTACTGTAAGAAACCGGACGAAAACGTAAAAAAAAGGGCGAAAACGTAAAAAAACGGCGAAAACGTAAAAAACGTGCGAAAATGTAAAAAACCGGCGAAAAAGTAAAAAACATATGAAAACGTAAAAAAACCAGACAAAATCGTAAAAAACCAGACGAAATCGTAAAAAAACGGACGAAAACGTAAAAAAGCCTACGAAAACGTAAAAAAAACCGAGCGAAAACGTAAAAAACAGACGAAAACGTACGAAAGCGTAAGAAACCGGAAGAAAACGTAAAAAGACGGGTGAAATTGTAAAAGAACAGGCGAAAACGTAAAAACACAGACGAAAGCGTAAAAAAACAGACGAAAACGTAATAAACCAGACGAAATCGTAAAAAAAGTGCGAAAACGTAAAAAAACATGCGAAAACATAAAAAACGGTCGAAAACGTAAAAAGACAGACAAAAACGTAAAAAAACAGACGAAATCGTTAAAAAACGGACGATAACGTAAAAAAGTAGAGGAAACGTGCAAAAACGTGAAAAAAACGAGAGAAAAAAGAAAAAGAATAATAAAGCATAGAAGAAAAAAAGAAAATGAAATGGGACAAAAAAGGTTTGGTCATTTGGGCAAAATTCGCCCTCTTATTTATCCTTTTCGCCCATTTAGCCCATTCATATTTCTCTCTCCGCCCATAAGAGCCCATAACAAAATAAGGGTGGGGCAAAAAACGCCCATATTACATTTAGCCTCGGTATCATGAGTTTAGCGCAACGTATATGCCTTTTTATGTGATATTGTATCTGTTATGTTAGGAATTTTGTATAACAGACTTAATTCTGTTGGTATTATAGTTAGTTCTGCTAGTATAATAGTTAGTACTAAAGGTAGAAAGGTTTAATCATAGTTAGTACTGGTAGTGTTAAATAGTTTAATACTGCTGTGTATAGTTAAGTCTTGCTTACGCATAAATAAGTTAAATAAAAGATATGCATGAATATCTTTAGGAAAAGGTATAATGCATTATCTTTATATCACTTTTGTTTAAAGCCCGTTAGGGTTTTCCTTAGTCTATAAAAGGAACCCTAGGCATAGTTAGTAGATATAGTTCTACACAAGATCATAGAGATCGAATAGTAATCATAGTTTGTAATCTGTAACCTAGGGAATTCAAAGTTTAATATAAAAGTTCTTTTGTAGTATTTATTATTGTTCTTCTTAGCATTATTGATTAGATTCCGCATAATCAATAGTGTTCATTCAGTGTTTCAATATTGTTGCTTTAGAATTATCTAAAGGTACACACTCTGTGCATAGCTGAAGGTTTTAGATCTATACATAAAAATCGATCCAACAAATTGGTATCAGAGCAGGTTTTCACTTGAAATCTAGGATCTCAACAAGGTTTTTATGTATCGAATTTGTAAAGATAAGAAGGTATGTGTTTTAATTTTTCATAAATGTTTCAAATCGTTGAAACTAGGGTTGATAAAAACCTTAAATCGTCAACGCCATATGCTGTTGTGCACCAAGATACGAATTGTATACCATTGGTGTAATGATTTTTTTTCCTGGATCTGGTTGTTGTCGTATGGTTTTGAATCTTGGAAAAAGTACTGATGTATGACTCCCAATACGCTTGTTGATCTATTTTTGCTTTCTTGTATGTCGTCTAGTTATCAAGGTCTAGTGCGCATAATGGTGACTCTTATTGAATTTGATGCTTATCATTATTTATATATCTCAGATTGCAATGATTTTAACGTGATGATTATGACAGATAGCAGCAAGATGACCTGGACAGGCAGGTAATGTTCTTTAATTATGAGACAGCATCATAATCTTGATACACAGTATTGATGATAAAACGTGGCTGCGGCTTTTTGTTAATACAACTATTGGGCTCAAAAATTTTAATGTTAGAGTATGCGTGATATATTAGGGTTTTCATATGAAAAACATAAGAAAAGAAAGTATATTAGCGCTATCCTATAAAAAGTTTAACATTCACTGGCATACGTGTACATTGTTGATTATTAGTGTCACAAAAAGCTGGGGTAAAGGACGAGTTGGTAGCTAAAAAACCCATGTTAATTAATACTGATGGCTCGGGGCGCACAAGACTGCTGCATTAGTCTTTCCATGGATAAAAGAGCTGGCAATGAGAATTGTTTCTGCAGCTTAGGGCAAAAAAGGTGTTCGAAGCAAAAGAGATTTTAATTGACCGTGAAAAGTGTAACAGCTATGGTTGTTCACTTGCTGTTGACGTGTGATGTTGATGGGTTTAAGTTGTTCTATCTACTGTTCGAACAAGGGCTGTTCCAAGATAATTACAACTGTTCGAGCAATAACGGTTAGTACTGTTGGATGTTTTTAGTACTGCTCGCTTATGATTAATACTAAGAAAGTATTTGTACTGCTAGTGGCGTTCAAGATATAAAGTTTGTACCGTTAGTACTATCCGACATAACTAGTTTGTACCACTAAGCTTAATCAGATAAACGGGTGACTCACGGTTGTGATCTCGGTAGAAACTGAATTCTTTCAGATTTATTCTTATTGATTTATGCTCGTTTTGGGAGATTATTTTGAAGATGTGATATGAAGACAGTTTGATAAATTGCATTATTTGATGTTGTAGTGGGTCTTCACATATCGTGTTCTATATCAAATCTTAAAGTCGTGTTTGTAGCAGGACATTTTAACTTTAAAGCATAACTTGTTCGTGCTTAAATTGGTGTTGACAAGACATTTGTCAAAATCTAGCACAGGTGTGTGATTTTTCATATGGTGCTCAATGCTCACATTTGCATCACTTAGTATGTGTCTCATAAAAGATGAGGATTTTTGTCAAGAGGTGCGGTCTACTATAATTTCACAATTTATTTAAAAGTTCGACGTCAAACGTAGATAGTGCAAGATAACATAAAACAGCAAGTTTAGAGATGTCAACTTCTCCATCAAATACGTTATAACTCAAGTTTCTTCATCAGTGATCCCTACATAGAGCTACCAATTTCGAGATTCAAGATATGTAAACAATGGGTTTTCAGGGAAGCTTAGTTTTAATTTTTAATCCATCTACATGCACCATTTAGGGGAAGTAATTTATAAGTGCATACTTCATAAGACCCCTATTGGATGAAGACAAAAAAGGGAAGAAGATACAGGTTTATTGAATTACCAGCTTATATATGTTGGACGACATGATACAAAGAAGCTTAGAAGTTTGTGTTTTCAATCAGGAGATGATTACATCTCACTTCTTATTTAAGGGGAATTTTACGAAACACGACTTTGTTTGTTTGTCATCATCAAATAGGGGAAGAATGAGTTAGGATTCTTGATTTTGAGAGACAAAATGAATAAAATAATGAAACAAAAGGATCAAAGTCGTCATTATAAAACTCTACAAGCTGGTGGAGAAATATGAAGATTTGGTCAAATATTCTACAGGATAATTAGGAAACATATTAATGTGGTTTAATGTAATTTAAATAGTTTTCCTTATCTATTGGTTTACATCCTTTGTAAGTCTTGATCTCTCCTATAAAAGAATCATCAGACATAGGTTTTTAGGATATCCCATCCATAGAAAATTAGCGCTCTCCAATAAGAGTCTAGATAGTTAGATAGCAAGACGACTTGATGAGAGTGTCGAATAGTAAACCAAGTTTGTGGAGCCCCCAAAATTATAGTAGGGTAACCAGGAACGTTCAATAAAGAAAACCTTGTGATAACTTATGATTGATTTTTTTATATTCCATTGCGTGTTATTATTCATTTTTATTGTTCATCCTAGATATATAAGATCTAATCAATCTTGAGCTATAAACGATCTTATCAATTGAGGCAGCTAGAACTATGTTAGCGGACTCACTTTTACCTATCCTATTTTGGGCAGAGGCAGTTAATACTGCTTGCTATGTACTGAATAGGGTATTATATAGTGACCAAACCTCAAAATAAGACACCTTATGAACTATTAATAGGTAAATCACCTAGTATTAGTTTCATGAGACCTTTTGGGTGCCCCTTGACTATTTTGAACACCTTAGATTCCTTGGGCAAATTTGATGGGAAATCTGATGAAGGTTATTTGCTTGGATACTCTACCTCTAGTAAAGCCTTTAGAGTATACAACAAAAGGACCAAAAGGGTAGAAGAGAATCTGCACATAAATTTTCTTAAAGATCAACCTAATGTGGCAGGAACTGGTCCTAATTGGCTGTCGATCTTGATTTTCTTACCAATACAATGAATTATATTCCTATTAGTGTAGAAAATCAGGTTAATGTGGATGCAGGTACACAAGATTCTTATGTTGCAGGTTCATCAGGAAAAGATAAAGGACCTACTCATGAATACATACTGCTTCCACTACAACCTCATAGGACAAGGATTCCAGTAAAATGATGTTTTTAGATTGCACCAGAACAAACCTTCTGAAAATGCGTCTTCAAAATAAAGGATGTCTAAGATTTCCGAGATGTTTGTCAAGATAAGAAGAACAAAACATCAGATGCAAGATAATGAAAAAAGATTTGGAAAATGTCCTTGAGAGTTGGTTTTACTCATTAATTGGTGCTAAAGGCTATAAGATGGTTTCAAGACAGGCCTTTGAAGAAGAAAAGAGGAGAATTGCATCTCAAAAGAAGGCAGCTCAAGCTACCAGTACTAACCAACTTAGTACTGATAGGCCATTTGTTAGTACTGATAGATCATTTGTTAGTACTGATAGGTCTAACACACCTAATGTTAGTGCTGCTAGTACTTCCACAGGTGCAAATGCTGATGAATCATCATTTGTCTATCTTGGAGGCAAAATACCTATTGATGCATCTACTCTCCCTATGGCTGATATTACCCATTGTCCAAATATGCCTGCCTTAGAAAGATATTTCTGAAACTCTTCCAAATGATGGAGAAATTCAATAGGAAGCTTATGATGAAGATCCGATTGGGTGCAGTGCTAATTTTAACAACATGGATAACACCATTGCTTGTTAGAATCCTATTTCCCCACACTCAGAATCATAAGTGGACGCCAAAAGGACAAATTCTAGGAGATCCTACATTAGTAGTTCAAACAAGAGGGAAGATTCAAAAGGCTTCTTCAGCACAACAAGCCTTGGTAAGTTACATTCACAGACAGAACAGAACAAATCACAAGGATCATCAAAACTGTTTGTTTGCATGTTTTCTCTCTCAAGAAGAACCCAAGACTATATCACAAGCCTTACAAGATGAAAAGCTGATGTGGGAAGCAATGCAAGAAGAATTGCTTCATTAAAAATACCAGAAGTTTAGGTACTTGGTTATGAATTTCCAATGGAAAAGGTAATTTTTCACAAGTGGGTCTAAGGAATAAGAGGGATAAGAGAAGTATTGTTGTGAAAAACAAAGCACGACTTGTAGCACAAGGGTTTAGACAGGAGGAAGGTATAGATTATGATGAGGTTTTTGCACCTGTTGCCAGAATTGAGGCAATTAGGTTATTTTTAGCCTTTGCATCATACATGGGATTTACTGTCTACCAAATGGATGTTAAAAGTGCATTTCTCTATGGCACTATTGAAGAAGAGGTGTATGTTCATCAACCTCCAGGCTTTGTTGATCCTGCTCATCCAAACAAAGTCTATAAGGTGATCAAAGCTCTTTATGGTCTACATCAAGCTCCTAGAGCTTGGTATGAGACACTTTCTTCTTTTCTAATGGAAAATGGTTTCAGGAGAGGTACCATAGACAAAACATTGTTTATCAAAAGGAAAAAGAGTGACATTATGTTAGTCCAAGTGTATGTGGATGATATTATTTTTGGTTCTACAAAGAGGTTTATGTGTACAGAATTTGAAGAATGTATGCACAATAGATTCCAAATAAGTTCCATGGGTAAACTCACATTCTTTTTGGGACTTCAAGTGACGCAACTACCTAAGGGAATCTTTATTAGTCAGGATAAGTATGTAGCTGACATCTTAAAGAAGTTTGATTTTTTATCCTTCAGAACAGTTACTACTCCTATCGAGTCTAATAAACCATTGGTCAAAGATGAAGATGGTGTAGATGTACATATCTACAGGTCTATGATTGGCTCTCTAATGTATTTGACTGCATCAAGGCCAAACATCATGTTTGCTGTTTTTGCCTGTGCTAGATTTCAAGTCACTCTAAAAGCTTCACACTTAAATGTAGTAAAAAGGATCTTTAGGTATCTCAAACATCAATCCAAACTTGGTTTATGGTATCCTAGGGATTTACCTTTTGAACTAGAAGCTTACTCAGACAGTGACTATGGAGGAGCCAGCCTTGACAGAAAATCAACTACAGGTGGATGTCAATTTCTTGGAAGAAGATTGATATCTTGGCAATGCAAGAAGCAGACTATTGTGGCAAATTCTACTACTGAGGCAGAATATGTTGCAGCTGCTAATTGTTATGGGCAGGTATTATGGATACAGAATCAGATGATGGATTTTAGTTTCAATTTCAGATGAACACACCAAAATCCAGATTGATAAAGAGAGCAAACTAATAATGTATCAGAGAAATCTTGTTGCTCACTCAGGACCAAGCATATTGAGATTCGCTTTCCATTTTAAAGAGATTTGTATAAAAGAAAGAACAATAGAGGTTAATCAAGATTCATATTGATCATAATGTTGCAGACCTTCTCACCAAAGGATTTGATGTCACCAGATTTAACTTCTTAGTAGTGAGCCATGTAGAATGTTAAATCTGTAGCTACAATTGAGGGGAGGTTACACTTGTAAAGTTTGTAAAGTATAGAAAGTACTTCTAGTTAAAATTAATACTGCTAGGGTATTAATTCTGGTAGTTAGAAAATAATTAGTTATAAGTAATAATAGTGTAGCATTTTTCTTGTTTTTAACTAACTATTTCAGGATAAGCATGGATTTGAGGATGGACAGAAGCTGGGCTGCAAATTCTTCTTATTCATGTCTGTAAGTACTAAGTACTAGAGTTAATTCTGGTAGTCTATAAGTTAATTTTGGTAGTCTATAGGTTAATTCTGGTAGTCTATAAGTTAATTCTGGTAGACTATATTAGTACTGGTAGGCTAATGTTAAGTCTAGGTTTGGATGAACCGTTTGTGCAGGTAGAGGAAAATTGAATTTTCCTTGATATTACCGTTTAGAATTATTACGGCGAATACTTCTAACATAGGTTTAATCTATTTGGATAATTAATGCACTTTATTAAATAAAATATCTTCTTTAACTCCTAAAGAAAACTTCTATTACACACGATCCAATAAGAAACCTTGTTATTAATCGATAAAAATTCAATTCCCTCTCTCTACCAGCACTTCGTAATTCCCTCGAATCAAACCCAGGATTAGAATTTAAATTCTTATGATTTTTGTTCATCAACAAGTCCATATGGCCAATCTAAAGTACTCTGACAAGCATAACATGGTCGCTTTCCTGAAGAAACCAAATGAAAGTGTTGGTTTCACTGAGGTAGTAGATTTCCTTAAAGGTACATCTCTCAGGTATGCCTTAACTCATAATCCTACCATCTATGACTTGCCACAGTCAGAACACTTGCTAATAGGACTCAACAATTAGTAGCATCTATAAACTCTATAGAGTATACTATTACTGAGGCATCTGTCAGAAGTAAACTTCAATTGGCAGATGCAACAGGAATACATAATTTATCTGATGCTGAAATATATGATAGATTAAGCCACCATTAAGGTTAATGTTTACTGATGGGTTAAATTAACTTTTAGAAAAGGAATTTACAAACCTCCAATGGAAATTTCTATCCATCATATTTTAACACTGCTTAAGCCTTAAGTCTGGTGGATGGGATCAATTTGGTAGTACTATTGCTACGCATTAATCTGTCTATCTAGCAATAGGTTTTTATAATTTTTTCTAAAATGATTTTTGATGGGATGGTTCATAACATAAAGAGTAATACAAAATTTTTAATGTATCCAAGGTTTTTACAAATTATGTTGGATATTACAACTAAAAATAAAGGAAGGTATTTAGCCCCAACTTTGACCAAAAAGATTTTTGTAAACATGAAAAGGGGTTATGTAGGGGATTTTGTACCATTGCTGCCTACTATGTTGGCAAGGGCAACTGTGTGATCACGGTGAAGGTTCTCGCACAACCAGCTTGAACCTATCACAACACCTGTTGATCAATATCATCACACATCCCAACCACCTATCCATCACCACCTTCATCCACACCCACCACTTCCATCACCACCTCATACATTACCACACCTCATCCATCACCACCACCTTATTCACCACCTTATTCACCACCTCATTCACCACATCAATCACCACCTTTTTCACCACCTCATTACTCACCACCTAGGTCCTATGAAGCACCTCTCCCTGAAGGTAATACATCAGGAAGTGCTGAGGATAGTATGCAACTTAAAGAATTAATGGATATTGTACCTAGGTTGGTGACCAGGATTGAAACTTTGGAGATAGAGCTGCAACAGACAAAGACAACTTATAAAAAGCGCATTTTCTCACCTCGGTTAAAAGTGTAAAGATCAAGAAAAGCGTTAAAAAAAACAACAGAAAGTGGTAATATCTGAATCAGAGGGTAAAGAACCAGAGGATCAGGGGAGGATAATTCAGGATATTGATAATGATCCTCTAGTTTCTTTGGTAAGAGAATCCATGAAAATGAATGAAAAGTCAACAGATTTTGTTACTCTTACAAAAGCTTCAGGGGAGACTCAAGAAGAAGATATCAGTCCTACAATCTTGGAGGCAGCCAAAACATTGTTAAAGGTTGCTTCTTAGGGTGTTAGCAAGGTAAAATCAATTGATAAAGGCAAGAGATATAGGAGGAGAGCAAGGTCAGTGGCTAAGAATATTAATACTGGATTGGATGCTGAAGAAGAGATTAATACTGGTATTGAAGAGGTTAGTACTGGTAGTGCTAAAGTTGATTCTGGTACTACTAGTAAAAGGTGTCAAAGGGAAGGAAAGGCTCCAATAGTTGAAGAGTATATCCAGGCTACTCATACAACTAAAGAACAAATAAGACAAGAGGAAGCTGGATTGGAAGAGGCTATAAAATTGCAAGCTCAAATGGATGAAGAAGTTGCAAAGCAGATTCATTTAGATGAAATGATAGCCAAAAGAATGGCAAAAGAGGAAGCATTATCAAAATAACAAAAGAAAAGAAAAGCTCAAGTTCAATTTAAAGTTCAATATTATACTAAAGAAGATTAGGATGCTATTAGAGCTAAGCTAGAAGCAAATGCAGAGTTGACAAAAAATGTGTTGGGAAAGGATTTGCCTGAACAAGATTTTGCAAAAATAATGGTAGATTTGGTGAATCAAAGAGAAGAAACCTGTTGCAAAGGAAAGAGCTAAGGTAAAGAGAAATAAACCATGTACACAGTCCAGTTGAGAATCATACATGTCGAAACATCTGAAGAATCAAGGAACTTGGAAGCTTTCCCCAGTTAAAGAGTTGAGTATTGAAGCGATATAAAGAAGAGTTTGATAAGTTAGTTCACTCGATTGACACTTTTGTTCCTATGGATTTTAAAGCTACAAAGGCAAAGTTGAAAAGATATGGAGAAGAGCTTCAGACAAAAACTTTAAAGAAACAAAAGATTGATGATAAAGATGTTCCAGCTATAGGAGAAAAAGTTGCTGAAGTAAAGAAAGAAGAGCCAGTAAAAAGAACAGGAAAAAGAAAGAAGCAAAAGGCTAGGAAAGGTATAATGTTTGACAATAATGCACCAAGGAATTCAGAGACGATAAAGAGGACTCAGTGAAGCTAAGAATCTTAGGGTTTCTATATCTTTGATTTCTAGCAAGATACAAGTATACCAAGTTCATTTCTAAAGTTACCTAAGGTGGTTTCAAGTATTAGTTGGTTGATTTTCAAGGTTTTTCTCAAGATCTAAAAGTTAGGGTTTCTAATTTTATTAGTGGGTTTTTAAGATCTAGTGATTTTGGGTATAGATCTTGTGTTATTGCTTCTTGTTCTTTATTCTTGTAAGCATTTCTTGATCTTTCTTTTGATACTTTCTTTCATTCTTATGAATCTTGTTCATGCTTAAGAATCCATGTGTTTGTGGCTCTTTTTATAAAAAGAAATGAAATAATATCTTGTCATCTTTTATAAAAATGGAAGTAATATGTTTATGACTTTGCGATCTTGGTGAGGTGAGTTAAAAAGTGAGTTGCAACAATAGAAATGAAGGGATTAGGTTAGTTTTAGGTGTGGTTTTGTTATGGATTAGTTGTGAATGCAGAATAGGCTAGACTAGGCACTATTGTGAAGTTTGGTATGATTTTTAAAAGCGTTTGTGAAATACATAGTTGCTGATCCGAAATTATTTTGAGGTTTTGGACGACTTAGAAATGTTTCCAATAGGCGTGAAGGTAGTTTTTGGAGAGCTCGTTTCGAATAGATAGTTTTTCATATATTGTACACTAAAATTGGACTTAAAATGGCCAAGTTATAGTCAAATGAAACTTGAAACATGTTTCGGCAAAATCATTTTGACGTAGTGCTGTTTGGAAAATAAAATGAGGTTTTCGGACATTTTTTGACTTTCTAAACGTTGGCGAAACATATAAAAACATTAGGTTATTGATTAGGAACATTTGAAATGTCATAAAAATATGTAAATGATGTCGAGATTGATAAATGAGGTAGGATTTCAAAAATAGTAACTTTTATTGTGTTTTAGCGAAACAGACATATAAGTTAAGCGATTAAGACTAGTTACTGCGTTTTGAAAATATGGAAACTTAACAAATATAGGGGACGGTATTAACGTCTTAAAACTAAAATCTTTCCAAAAAAGTAAACTTTCTATAAATGGCAACTTTCAAGAAAAATGTCGGGATTCAACGAAGAACGTTATAATTTCACTAAGTCGTTTTTGATAAATAAAACCAAAACACAAACACACATGGATGTCTTTCTATATTAAGCGTTTCGTGCAGTATTTAGTATACTTTCTGTTTTCCTAAAACGCGTTATTTATCTAGGTCGCGGCTAGATTTCTATATCATCTTTTATTTACGTGATTTACCGTTCGCTCATCTTGCTAAGGTGAGTTCATAGCCCTACGTTTTTACTACTTTGCTTTACTTTTTGGGGTGAGAAACATTGCTTGCTTTTAAACATTGGACATAAATGCTTTATGTTTTCCCAATATTGTTTACGTGTTGCCTAAGTAAATGTTGAAACTTGTATGCCCGTGTTATCATGAACCGTTAGTTACTTATGATCAATTGGATTGATAAGTGAGTGTGAGTGTTGTAAATAGATCTATTGGGACTAATCATCCCCTTCCGTGTAATTAGCTCTTACATGATCAATGGACGTATACCATGTCGAGTGATACGGTGAAGCGCCATGTTGGCACCCGTCAGGGCAAGTTTATTTAGCATTTTGCATGCTCCCATTACATTTAGCCTCGGTATCATGAGCTTAGCGCAACGTAGATGCCTTTTTATGTCATATTGTATCTGTTATAATAGTCACACGCGTTTTGCAAAATTTGTGGTCTACTCTTATATCAAATCCAAACCTATGAATTCACCAACTTTATATTGACGTTTTATCATGTTTTTCTCAGGTGCTTAGCTATGGATGTCTTTGCTTGCTTTATGGTGTTGCCTTGCTTTGGACCAATTTTCAAGAATTATTATTATCTATGTTAACATCGTTGTCAAACTTATAAAACCTTTTATTCGCTTCCGCATATTATCTATGAACCTATGTAAAACTTTAACTATTTTATTTAATGCAACGATGTTGGATTTCTAAACGTACCCTTAGAGGTCGTTCTTTGTATCTTGTGTGATGTATATTATGACGTCACGCCCCCGGACATGTGTTTTCGTTCAGGCCCCGTTTGGGGGTGTGACATATATGGTGGCTACAGTGCTTGTTCCACATCTTCAACCTTAAAAACCAACTATTACGGCAGCGGGCTAGCGGTGGTTGCCGGAGGAGGTGGTGGAGACTGATGGCTTCTAGTTGGTGGTGATGGAATAGGTTGACCAGTTGATGGTGCTGGTGGCATAATAGGGAATGTCACCGGTGGTTATAGTAAATGAGGCGAGGGATGGGAAGTCGTTGACGGTGGTGGAGGGTGTGTTTTTGCACTTGGTGAAGACCCCGACCTAGGCGGCGTTGGAAAGGAGGGACTTGGAACCGGGGTGTTGGTACAATGGTAGATGGTTGAGGCGCGGTTGTAGGCGGCTGAGGCACAGTGGTAGGCGACTGCGGTGTATAGTTTGCTTGTTTATCTTAACACTGAGGTTTAGTTTAGAACCATCCACGCACATAAAGAACGTCATATCACTGCATATAGGGTGAGAGCGTCACACAAGATGTATATATTTGTCCTGTCGTAACAAAGCCCTTGTCCAAACAAGTAAAAATTTCTGTAAATTTTGGAATATGAAAAAAATGAACAAAGGCATTACATTTGAGTATCAACCATATGGCCAGAGACGGGTCTATTTGTTAAATACCCCATGGCTCGTCGAAAAAGTCGAAAATTTAGTGTAATTTTGACTTTTTTTCGAAAGTGTCCCCCACTCGAGATTCAAATTGCCCCCCGCTCACGTATTAAAACCCAAATTCAACACTTTAAAATCTTATAAATCCTAATCTCTAACTAAAAATACTTGATTTATCATTTCGATCTTAGTTTTTTCTTTCACATTTTGTTGCCATTGCCAAAAAATTTTTTTTGGCCCCCCACAAACGATATTCCTGGGTCCGTCACTGCATATGGCACATGTTTTCAAAAGTCCTTTATCAAATCAAACGCATGCTTGGAGGATGAGGCTCGTGCCAATAAAATATTTGCCCAAAAATAATAGTATGGTATGATGTTGGTTTGAACCCAGATTTTATGGTATACAACAATGGTATGCAAATACTTTCTAAAGATGATTTTATTGGCATGAACCCAGATTGTGATGTAGGGTTTTTTTTGTTTTTCATTATTTTGTGTCATGGATTTGTCTTCAGATATGGGTTTGTGGATTTGGTTTAATAGTTGTTGTTATTCGTTGTGGTTTGTAGCAGTTTGTTTTGGTGTCGTATTTTTGTTTGTAAGGATTATGGGTTTTGGTTGTGAGAATAATGGTTGATCTTTAAGACTCTCCACTTTGTTGAATTTTGTGATAATTGTTGTGTGAATTTTGTATCAAGATCTGGGTTTTGATTTTTTTTGTTGGTGTGGGTGTAACTGTGTGGGGATATGTGGGATGAAGTGTGAAAAATGTTAAAAAAATAAAGTGTAGGGGCTAAATATAACATTGCCAAAAAAGTAAAACGGTTTAAGTGTATTAAAATCGCGCCATGTCATCTGATTTGTTAAATAGTGCCACAATAGGAAGATTAGGAAAGTACTTGCATTCTTTAGAAAAATTAATACTTGAATGCTTACAAAAGGAAAAGAGGGAAACTTCGATGCTCTTTTAGACCATTTGTCCTTGTTGAATTCAACTATTGTTAAAGCAGTTGCACACTTTCACAACATGTCATTGTACATACCACCTCTCCAAACAAGGATAACGTTTTCATCCATATATTTGTTAAATCCAACTAGTTAGGATTTAAAGTGAGGGAGTCTTTGTTTATGTCAGATTGTACTTAGGATCAGTTAAGTGGTGATGTGTCGTTGTGTGATGTATATTTTATTGTTTTAAGTTTTAAATTTATATTTTGCCAACTCAACCAAAAATAACACTTTAACGGTCAGTGTACCCGATCGGTAGTAGTTTCGTGGTAAGTAGGGTGTCGATCACTGAGAGCGAGGTTAAATCTATCAATTTAATTAATATCTTGGTTATCTAATCTATGTTAATTCTATTATAATCTAAACCTATGTTAAACCTATGTCAGTCTAAATCCTAGTTCTAATGAGAAAAGGGGGGTTTTCAGCCTGAGAGACTGACACGGTTTGGTTGGTGACTATAATCAATTCAAGACACTGTTACCCACACAAGCTAATAGACAAAAGATAAAAGAGCGGTCGAACCTTATATAAGAAAACTGTATTAACCATTATTAATCTGATTAGAACGTTGGTTTGTTTATTAAGTGCAATGATTTCTTCTCTCGAGGTGGCATATCATTCTTAAGACTTAGGCATTACATCATCCTAAGACCTAGACACATTAATTCTGTCACAATTAAAGCATCCGCATAAAACATCCTTATTTGCTGATTATAATCTATCTTAGGGATTAAAGCAATGGTGATCTTGTTAAACCTTAGCTCATAGAGACTTTACCCACTTACCGCTTAATGGCAATCTATACACTAGTAGTCCACTTGTCCAACTATCCAATGGAATCAGAACGTTATTTGTTGAATTATCTAGGTCACATGCTAGTCAACACGATCAATAAACCATTGGCAATATCCAATTAACTAGTTAAGCCCGAAGCGTATCCTAGACACAGACTTAGAAGGACAATATTTGTGTAACTATTATTCTAGATGTATAAATTACTATATGGAGAGCTATCCCGGACTCTAGATCCGCTTGGTCCACTTAGCTAGATCCAGTTGAATGATAGGTCGCATATAGGGATGGCAACGGGTCGGGTTCGGGGCGTGTTTTAATGTACCTGTACCCGCACTCGTTTATAATATCCACATCCATACCCGCCGCGTTACCTTTTGGGTACCCGCTTAATATTATCCATCGGTTTTTTAGGTTTCCCCGCGGGTATCGGGTATCCCCAATTGAACATTATATGGATAAAATGGCGGGTATCAAGCTTAAGGCACACTAAAACCACCGACAAAATAATGTAAAACACTCTAATATATTCAATTTTTTAAGTTAAAGAAAACAAATACCATATCAAATGATTTAACGCGTTTGAATAATTCATGTACAACATAAAAATGTGTAAACTAATAGAGATCTCTATGTAAAAGATAGAATGGAAGAAAGTATACATAGTATATAATATACATATACTAATTATAATAGCAATAAAGCGAGTATAAATTCAGGTAGCGGATATGGGTACGGGTACAGGTAATCGGGGCGGGTATTACCCAAACCCGTTACCGAACCCGTACCCGATTAAATTTTTTTATCAACACCCGAACCCGCATCTAAACCCGCAAACCCTCCCCTGAACCCGACCCAACCGGTTTGGGTTTCAGTTTTCCCCATCGGTTTTGGATGCTTTTGCCATCCCTAGTCGCATACAAAAGCGCATAAACAAGTATAAATTGATAAACATAAACAAGCACGCAACGATAAATCAAGAAATCAATATAAACAAATACCAAACATT
>BQNB010129219.1:0-19152 GCA_026074375.1 Tanacetum coccineum
AAAAAGTTTTTCACAAGAAAATTGTTGCTCCTAAAACAGAAGAGAAACATGTTTTGTCAAAAACAATCACTTTACAGACTTCACCTACCAAAAAGAAAGAGGTTGAAACAAATCAAAATGTCATAGCACCGGGAATGTATAAAGTCACTAAGCAAACAGAAACAAATACAAAAAGAGCCAAGAGTGTTTTACCTTCTACCAGATTGAGTGCTGCTTCTAGAGTTAGAATACCATTGAATAGAGATTCAGCGTTGAAGAATGGTGTTTTATCCAACACTAAGAAATCATCAGAGAAAGTAGAAGTTTCTGGTAGGACAAATAAAAAGACATATGTTGCATCTAAGAATATTGTTTCAAACAAAAAGATTGTAACTGGTATGGATGTTGAAAACGTTCTTAAAGCGAAGGATGTATTGTATGTTTCTTGTGCTAAGAATGTGCTTATCCTGTGTCATAATAAATGTCTTGCGAATTATAAACTGAATGTGCATTCGAAAGTTAGGAGTGCCTTATTCACTACTTCTAGATTAATAAAATCTAAGCTTGAAGATACAACTCCTGTAGTTTCAAAGACTAGGTTTTCTGTTAAGAATATACAATCTAAGTCCTTAGATACTACTCCCATAGTTTCCAAAACTAAGATTGCTGCGGTTACTCCCTTAAGTGCTAAAAATAAGGCTCTAGTGCTTTTAATTTGCGAGACAGTTCACTTAGCAACTACATGAAGAATAAAATTCGAAGTAGTCGAATGTGGCAAAAGTGGTATGAATTACAACTAAATATTGGTTGGTCATCTGTTACAACACCTCTGAATGTTGTTAATAGTCAGTCTACTATTAAAACATCAGTTTCTGTAAAAAAATGGGTAGTCAAATTGTCTACTTGTCTAGATATGGCGTGTTCATGTATTTCAAGTAGTTCAAATCATTTTGTGGATTGTTAATAGTGGTTGTTCAAAGCATTTGACGGATGATCAATCACTGCTGGAAAATTTTGTTTAAAATTCATGGGCACCGTTTGTTTTGGGAACGATCATTTTGCAGCAATCACAGGCTATGGCGATAATGTACAAGGCAACATCACTGTATGTCATGTTTATTACGTTGAAGTCCTAGGACATAACCTTTTCATGTGTAGGACAATTCTGTGATGGTGATCTAGAAGTTGCTTTTCGCTCAAATACATGCTATGTGCGAAATCTGGAAGGAGATGATTTGCTTATAGGAGCTCGTGAATCTAATTTGTATACTATCTCCATTTCTGATATGGCTGCTTCTTTACCTGTTTGTCTTATGTCCAAAGCCACTTTGGCGAAGTCATGGTTATGACACCGCAGACTCTCACACCTTAATTTTGATACCATAAACGATCTTACCAAACACGACCTGGTTGATGGTCTTCTGAAATTCACATACGAAAAAGATCACCTTTGTTCTGCATGTGAGCGGGGAAAGAGCGAGAAAGCTTCTCATCTACCTAAAGTGGTTCCAAGTAATCATTCCAAGTTAGAATTGCTACATATGGATTTATGCAGACCAATATGGGCAGCATTAATCAACAAAAAGAGGTATATTCTTATGATCGTTGATGATTATTCTCTATTTACATGGGTATATTTTCTTCGCACAAAAGATGAGACTCCTGAGATAATAAAAAATTTCATTGCTCGAGTTTAGTTAAATTAAAATGCCAAGGTTTACAAGATTCACACTGACAATGGTACTGAATTCAAAAATGCTACCCTTAAGGCTCATTATGAAAAGTTAGGCATTATGCAACAATTTTCAATTGCTCGTACGCCTCAACAAAATGGTGTTGTTGAAAGACGAAATCGAACTCTTGTCGAGGCAGCACGCACAATGCTTATTTTTTTTTACGATTACCAGAATTTTTTGGGCCGAAGCAGTTTCCACCGCTTGCTTTACTCAAAATCGGTCAATAATTCATACAAGGTACAACAAAACTCCATACGAAATTCTTTATGGCAGAAAACCAAATGTGGAGTATTTTCATGTGTTTGGTTTATTGTGTTATCCAATAAATGATCAAAATGACCTTGGAAAGATGAAACCTAAAGCAGACATTGGTATCTTCATTGGCTATTCGGAAACATCCAAAGGGTTTTGAATATATAATTGACGAACCAAAAAGATTATGGAAACCATCCATGTCAAGTTTGATGAGCTTACAACTATGGCTTCTGAACATCACAATTTAGAACCTATTTTTCAACTATCCATCAATGATGATTCATCAGTAGAATCCATGAATATTCCATCTAAAGAAGATTTAGTTAATTTTTTTGGGCCAATGTACAAAGAATACTTTGAGAAGAGGTCTTCTGATATGTCCATCAATTCCACTGCACAACAAGTTCATGATCATGAAGACTCACCTTCGACATATTTAATCATCGTTGAAGAACACAAGGCTCCTACCATTGTAATTACATCCGAAGAACAAACGTCTCCAATCTCGTTGAATAAGGCTGATGAATTCAATCAAGAAGACTCTACAGATTTTGATGGTAATACGATTTTTGTTCCATATGATGCTCCAAACTTTGAGGAAGCTGAGTCATCTACAACAGCTATAGACCCATCAGATATGCATGAGTTCTACCAAGTACAACCCTCAACACACATTTAGACAAAAGCTCATCCTTTGGAACAAGTAATTGGTGACCCATCCAAACCTATGATGACTCGAAATAGACTTCAGACTGACTCTTAATTATACATGTATGAATTAACCGTCAGCACCCTTAAACCAAAGAACATTAAAGAAGCCATGTCAGATCACAGCTAGATAGAATCAATGCAAGATGAGTTGAATCAATTCGAAAGACTAGCTGTTTGTAAACTAGTTCCTAGACAAGATGGAAAGAATATTATTGCTATCAAATAGCTCTGGAAAAATAAAAGTGATGCAGAAAATATTGTTATTTGAAACAAATCTTGTCTTGTTATGAATGGTTACAAGCAGGAAGAAGGCATAGATTTTGAGGAATCCTTTGCTCTTGTTACTTGTCTTGAAGCCGTTCGGATGTTCGTTGCTTTTGCTGCACATAAAAACATTACAATCTTTCAGATGGATGTCAAGACTGCATTTCTCACTGGTCCATTGAAAGAGGAAGTTTATGTTAGCTAGCCTAATGGATTTGTTGACCCAGACTTTCCAGACCATGTCTACAGGTTGAAGAAAGCCCTATACGGTCTGAAATAAGCTCCACGAGCATGGTATAACAAACTGTCTTTATTTCTAATTGAACACCATTTTACTAAAGGTATTGTTGACCCAAAATTATTTACATGACATCATGGGGGAGACATATTACTTGTCCAAGTATATGTCGATGACATCATTTTTGGGTCTACAAATCCAGATTTTTCAAAACGATTTGCAAATCTTATGAAAAATAACTTTGAAATGTCTATGATGGGTGAACTAAAGTTCTTTCTTGGACTCCAAGTTTATCAATCACCTTGTGGAATATTCATTAGTCAGTCACAATACGCAATTGAGCTTTTAAAGAAACATGATGGATGAAACGACTTATCATCGAATGATTGGAGGGCTCATGTATCTATAGCCAGTCGACCAAATATTGCTTTTGCCACTTTTGTTTATGCTCGTTATCAAGCACGTCCTTCGGTCAAACACCTCAAAGAGGTCAAGCAGATCTTTCGATACCTAAGACAGTCCTATAACATGGGCTTATGGTATCTGAAAGATTCCGGATTTGAACTAATTGCATATTCAGACGCAGACCATGTAGGATGTAAAGACGATTACAAAAGCACTTTAGGAGGCTTACAATTTTTAGGTAAAAAGCTTGTGAGCTAGAGTTCTAAAAAGCAAGATTGTACTGCGATGTCTACAGTGGAAGCTGAGTATGTATCATTGTCTTCGTGTTGTGCACAAGTCATCTGGATGCGTACATAATTACTGGACTATGGATACAAGTATAACGGAATACCGATGTATTGCAATTTAAAAAGTGCTATCGCTATTGCATGCAACCGAGTTCAGCATTCGCGTACAAAATACATAGACATCCGGTATCATTTTATTAAAAAACACGTAAAGAGAACGGTGGAATTATACTTTGTCAGAACAGAATACCAACTTGCAGATCTATTTACTAAAGCTCTTTCTAAAGAACGCTTTGAGTACTTAGTTTATCGCATAGAGAACGGTGGAATTATACTTTGTCAGAACAGAATACCAACTTGCGGATCTATTTACTAAAGCTCTTTCTAAAGAACGCTTTGAGTACTTAGTTTATCGCATTGGTATGAGATGTATGACTCCAACACAGTTGGAAAGTCTGGCAAAATTATCTTCTTGAAAAAGATCATACATCAAAATTGTAAATAAATTTTTCAAAAAAAAATTGAAAAATACAAAAACTCAAAAAGATTTTCTTGATGTTTTTCAAAATCAAAAACAAAATAAAAATTGAAAAATATAAAAATCCAAAAAAATTTCTTTCATGTTTTCAAAAACAAAAACCAAATACAAAAATTAAAAAAATGTAAAAGGACAAAAACATAATTTAAACAAAATCACATGTCTTTTCATTACAATCAGATTCATGATTTGATATTTTTCTCATTAATTGCTTTCATTGTTAATACTGGATCAGGATCTGGGGGGGGGGGGGGGTTATTTTGATACACTGAGTTCTCATTGTCAAAACATGTGTTTTTTGTAATTCCCATTCACGTACATCACCTGAATTTAATTTTCACATCGCTTTCAAAATCCAATAAAAATAATGATCTCTCGAATATTTGATAGTTTTTGATAAAATGGTATAATTTCGAGGGGGAGTTTTCATTATTTTGTGAAAATCTGAACTTTGAAAAAGGAAAATTTCTATTAACGGGCTAACTGTGCAAATGGATCACACTCCAAGGGGGAGTTTTTGAAATTTTTGGTAATAAAATTTGGTATCTAAAACTACAAGGGCCAAATATGTCATTTTTAAACAAAATTTCAGAAGGAAAAACTTCAAGGACTGAAAGTGTTACTTTCCAAACTTCAAAATTTGGATGGTATAAATAAGAAATTAATTTCATTTTCAATTTTTTATTCTGAATTTGCTATCGAGAAAGAAGAACGAATCAAGTTTTTAATTTTGAGTTCATAACAACGCCCACAACTTCTTTCTCTTCTCAAACGTAAGTGTTTTAGCATATAACAGGTTTTAAAAATCAGATTGGACGAGGTTCTTGAGATCGAATTTAATTTTGATAAGAATTACGGTTTCTGAATTTGGGTTTTTGATTATTAATGATAGATTTAGGCTTGTTAATGATAAGAATAGCGTTTGTGTATGATTAATTGAGATATAAAGTGATTAAACTCTAAAAATCACAAATTCGATACCAAGTCAAAATTCATAAGTTTTTGAAGATTGTCGAAATTGATAAAATATTGAATTTTTGATTAAATCTTGGACAAAATGGACCCAGTTTAACACAACAAGAATAAGAAGATCGAATTTGTTGAAATAATTGGTAAAAATTCATTTTCGACAAGTCAGGCTTGAAAAGGATCAAATTCGGAAGAGTCAAACCTGAAAAGCAAATTTCAAAAAGTCAAACTTGAAAAAGTCAAAATTCAATTTCGAAAGTGTCAAATTTGTTGATAAATGCATAAGTTTGTGGGGGTATTTCTAGATTTTGTGTATAATTGATGATGTATATATATATTTGAATGTGTTGACTAAAGCTCGAATGTTTGTAAACATAAGATTAGTTTTTCATGTGAAATTGAATTTCAAATGTTTGTGAAAAAGTACCTCAAAATTGAACAAAAGTTGATCAAGTTTTGATGAATTTTAGGCCTTGTGTCAAATATGTCTATTCTCAATTGTTTAAGTGGTCTAAGTCATGTCCGGTTACGATAGTTTTCTGCATTAAACAGAATGAGGAGTGAGTGACTTAGTGACCATTCAGTTGATGAATTAGATGTGTTCGTTCACATGGTATAAGATTCATTACAAGAAGAAAAAATAAAGAATTTCAAAATAACTAGGGGCTGATAATTCTATTCTCAATTGTTTAAGTGGTCTAAGTCATGTCCGGTTTCGATCGTTTTCTGCAATGAACATAATGAGGAGTGAGTAAATTAGTGATCATTCAATTGTTGAATTGAGTTTGACTGATTCTATGTTATCAAATAAAAATGATTTTGCACAAAATATTTCTAAAATGGTTCTCAAATTTCTGTATTGTGTCAAAAATGGTACTCTTTCACAAATAGAGATGGCAATGGGCGAGAAAATACCTAAAACCCATAGGTACCCACACGTAAATGGGCGTGCAATCTCGTTAATTTTCACCCGCGGGTGGGTCGTGGGTGAAAATTTGTACCCATCAATGGGTGGCGGGCGGGTGATGGGTAATGTATACCTATCATGGGTGTACCCATTTAAAATACCCATAGGTGCACTTGCCAAAATACCCATGAGTGTACCCTTAAACCTATTTGTATTAAGGGAAAATTTATTAGACTACTTAAATATTTGCTATGTTATTGATATATATTTAATAACTACCCAATCTCAAGAAAACACAATAAACTAACAGTTTTAATGAGTTCATAGACTGAAAGGTGAATATGAAAAATCAAACTTTCAACATATATACATGATACATTTTAGTTCAGACATATAATTTGGTGTAATGATGTTTAATTTGCTAATTTCAAATATGTGTAAGTATTTTGTGAACTTGGTATATGGAAAATTGATATGGTGTCTTATTACCAAATTTCATTGTTAGTTTTCATGATATTGTGATTTTGTTACATTTCATTAACCCACGGGTTTACTCGTGGGTGATGGATATCCACGGGCATGGGTATGGGAAAAAGGTTGTACCCACTGGTGGGTGGTGGGTGAGAAAAAAACCACAAAGGCCGGTGACGGGTTTGAGGTACACATGCCCATTACCCACGGGTGTCATCCCTATTCACAAAAAGTTTTAAGAATATGAATTATATCTCTTCAATTTCTCAAATTTATGTCTTATTCAAAATCTGAAAGTATCTTCATCATTCTTGAAAGAGTTTCATTTCACAAAGAATTTCTGGTGAGGATATTCTAAATAGAAAGAGAGACAAAAACCATACGCAAAAAAGAAAATCTGAAGTGTGTTCGAAAAAGAAATGCCAAAACACACAAAAAGAGAAATCAAAAGAAAAATGCGAATAAAGTGTATGGCATGTGCTAGAAAAGCAACAAAAAGCACATGAGAAACAAACTGATCAAAAATATGTTCAAAAAGAATTGCAGAACATATAAAATAGACAAAGCGGAAAGAGACAAAAATGTCATATAAATTGTTTATTATCTAACTTCTTATCATCAATCATTCAGAATTAATCATGGCACAACCACAAAGACAAGCTGATGTTTACCAAGACGAATTATGTCCACTCAACAAACGATATGCTCTCATGGATGCCAACAAAAAGATTGATCTTGAGTATCCGTTGTGCCCAAATGAAAGCAAAATTCTAACAAACATACTTTAAAATCATCCACTCATGTTCAGCATTGCTGCTTCTTCATCAGTGCCATGGATATACTTAGGGCAGTTTTGGCATACTTTAAAAGAAGATAGATCAAAGTATAGTCTCAAGTTTGTGCTTGACAAGAAAGAGCTCACTCTGACTCTTGATGATTTCAGGACAATATTTCACTTGCCTTAAGCTACTGACAATAATCATGATCATTTTGTCTTTGCTATAAAGTTCTCAGAGATGGTTCCATTCTACATTAATGATCTTAGTTTCACACTGGAGATAAGATAACCATCTAACTTTAAGACAACCGGTCTCGTACAATCATGGCAGACACTGTGCAAGATGTTTTCAAGATGTTTAACAACACGAGTTACTGGATATGATCAACCGCCTTTGCAAATCATGCAGATGCTATACTGTTTTTTCAACAACATACATGTTGACTATGCTGACTTGCTTTGAGAAGGATTCCAGTACTCACTTGAACATCCAACAACACTGATTCATTATCCCAGATTCACAAAGCTTATAGTGAGTCATTACATGACTGCATTCCCTAAAATCTCGAGAAGAGCTCGTGATAAGTATCACAATTTGGATGATGATGAGATGGTGAAAAGCATATTTAATTCAGGGAAGCATAAGGACGAAGTTAGAATGAAAATTCCGAGTTGGATGATAACTGATGAGATGAAACTCACAAAAATTATCACATGTATGATGCGGTGTTCGGAGTAAATGTTCCTACAACTCAGTCACAACCGATTGAGTCTACCCAGGGGACGCATAGGACAACTAGCGCCCCTAGAACACCTAACCCTGATATATCTAATGGAGAGTCAAGTGCTCAACGAAATTCTACCCTTATTAGACTTCGTATTCCTCCAAGACGATCAACTCGACTTACTCCACCAACACCAGTTCCAACTACCGATGAGGCTGAAGATATAATCTTACAAGATACTATTCAACTAAGTCTTGCAGAGCAGAAAAGTCATGAAGAGCTTGAAACCAAGAAAAATGAGGAAAAAAATAAAGAGCACTTGATGGCAGAGGAGATTGAGAAACTAGTTAAAGGTACGGAGAACGTAGAAGAAAATGTTGAGGTTGATAGTTCCACCTTAGGAAAAATTATATTTAAAATGATCCCGACACTAAGTTAGAGCCTAGGAGTAATAAGAAAAGTCCAGAGGTGGAGATAACTGCTGATGTAACACCCCCAAATTGGGTCGCAGCGGAATATGGGTTGAGGGTGTTACTTCATAGATCAATAACACAAGATATATATAAGAACGACCATTTAAAGTCGTTTAAAACCGATACATTGGATTTAACAAATTGTTGTTACATAAGTCCGAAACTTCACTTGTTCATTGTTCAAAATACAAAGATTATAGTCATAACAAATATATCCTCAAAATGTAATGCAACCAAATTTTTAATGCAAATGACTTCCAAAATAATGACCACCAATGTATCCTTTGTCTTGTACCTCATTGATCTCCTGAGAAAACATTGCTTAAAATGTCAACAATAATGTTGGTGTATTCATAGGTTTGTAAAATGTATAATGTAGGACCGCAAGATTTCCCCATGATAAAGCAACATATGCAAACATCATAAAATGTAATTATATTTCCCTAAGCTCATGACACAGAATCTCGACGTGTATGAATTGCAATATAAATTTCCAACATTGCCCGTGATGATGTTCTAACCCGCAACATTCCGAATCCGACATGGTATATGTTCGTTGTCCGGTATACCGGCACACTAAGCATGACTCACCCGAACGGGGATTTCAATCCCAAATAGATCTATTTATAACATTCGCGCTCACAACAAGTAATTGATAGTTCATGATAATGGGCTCAAAGGGTTATCGCTACTTAGGCAAACACGTAATCGTAATGTAAAATGTCCACTTGCGTCTAATTATAAAACATGCATATGTTTCTCACCCTAAAACTTATAAATCATTTTAAATGTAAAACGTACGGCTATGAACTTACCCTGAGTGAGTGAATCGATAATGTAAATCACTAACAGAAAATGCGTCACGAATACGCCTGAATGTAACTTAATTAATTATAGGTCGTATGAGTACTAAGTACTTTGAATAACTAATACCGTATATAATTCTATATAGCTACATCACCATCTAATTGTATTTGTGAAATCATATTTATAAAGTAAAAACGTTTATAAATATCTCTTTAGTAAAAACGGCGTAACTTTCTCGTTTTAAGTTCGTTTCGTACGTTTCTTATGTCCACGCTTTCGTATTAAGACGATTTATCAAAATATTATATTTTCATATTTTAAGTCCTCTGGTGAACAATACTTTTTACTATTCATGCACTTTTATACATTTATTTTTATAAATTTAATTTTCGTAAACTCGTAAATGTCGTATCTTATTCGGTTTAACTCCGATTTTAGGGATTCTTTCGAGCACGTCTTCGTAATTAAAAGTTTTATCTAACTAATATATTTTCCAAAATGTTTCTAAGATGAATAGTGATTTTTACTGTTTATAGTTTATATAATTATTTTTATAAACTTATTTATTATCGTAAACATGAAAAATCCATAACTCCTTCGTTATTGATCCAAAGATTATGATTCTTAAGGTTTTGGAATCCTAAAAATATGTACTTTATGTGAAAATAATCATTTATTTATATCATAAGTAAAATGGAAGTAGTTTTTATAAAAATTGTTTTTATAAGATACTTTTTATCTAAATCTTGCAAATTATGTATCTTCTTCGTTTTAACTCGGTTTTTCAAGTTCCTTACATATTTGGAATCCTAATGAGATGTAGTATTTTATAAAAACATAAAATAAATGCTTTATATTTCGAATGAAAACAGAAAGTTTAGATCTTTTGATTGTAATGTGTTTAAAACTTGTTTTTATAACTTTTTGGCCTGTGTGAATTACTACAAGTCCTCTAATGTGATCAATACACAATCTTATGTATATTTATAGTCCTCTAATGTAAAAATCCAACAATATGTCTAAGAATCACAAGATCAACAAGTCTACATACTTATTTGTTCATAATCTTTAATAAGTAACCCTTTAAAACAACTAGTTTATATATACACTTTATACATAAACCAACACTTGTACAATACTTATAATTCCATTCCAACATTATATTAACATCCATATAACATATGTAAAAGTATGTTAAACCATAAACAAGAGTAAAAATCCATTTTACTTGTTAATAAGTTTCTTAGATGGTGATTTACTATATAAACATTATATATACATAAAATCACAAATGTAAAGAGTTTAAAGGTTTTAGATAACCTTAATATGAAGTAGGATGATGAACAACAAGATCTAAACCCTAGTTTAGATAATAAACCCAAGCTTCCAATACTTAGAAAACCCTAAAATCCAAGAAACCCTAATCTTAAACCTTTCTTGTTTAACCCTTGTACACACTAAACCAAGCCTTCAAACCTTCTTAGTATATCTTAGATATGATGTAAGATCACTTGTATGCTTGCTATAATAAAAACTATGGATTATTTAGGTATTTTTGTTTGTAGCTGTGGGTAGAGAGGGAGGGATAAGAGAGATTGTGTTGTTTCACTTAAGCAAATGAGAAGTGTGTTTTTCTTTCTAGTTGCCATTCTTTATATATCACTAGGACTTAGTCAAGACCACTTGTAGAAAGTTCTAGACAAGAGGAGTAAATCATGGAAGAAAAATGGTTAAAAACACTAGTCACACCATAAGGTTTTAATGAGTTATTGATGTACAAGACTTTTGCAAGATTTTGTGATATTTTCCTATTGTTTTCATCTCTATATATCCGGCCACCTATACATGTGTATAAGAAAATTGTGTAATTTTTAAGTATTGGGTATAATTGTGGGATTTGTTGAAGCGTCAAAAAGTTTTGGTAGTTCTGGAAATGCCTAAACGTATTTTATCGCGAAACGTAAACACTTTACGTAACCAAAAAAAATAAAATGTACAAAGTTAATCATTATCCTCTAAATAATTCTTTAACACTTTCTTGACGTAAACATTTAATTTTTTGATACCCGTTTACGTTGAATGATAATTTTTAGCTTACGTGATTTAACTTAACGATTAAAATTAAAAGCAAACGCGTACGAGACTAAAAATAAATAGTGAAATATATAACGTCGTACAATGACCTAAAATACGGATTGTTACAGTCTTCCCCCGTTAAATGAGCCTTGTCCTCAAGGCTTAAGACGCGGCACTTGCCGACGGTGCGGTCTTTGTGAAGAGGTGCGGATACTTATTTTAAAATTGGTCTTCACGTTCCCATGTGAATCAGGACCTCTCCTAGAGTTCCATCGAACCTTAATTATTAGAATGCGGCTTTGTTTAAATCGTTTTACTTCCTGATCCATGATTTCTACTGGTTCCTCAACAAAATGAAGCTTGTCATCATTATGTAGTCCATCCAACGGAACGGCTAATGGTTCGTCGGCATAGCACTTCTTCAAGTTGGATACATGAAATGTATTGTGAACCCTGCTCAGCTCTTGAGGAAGTTCAAGCTTGTAAGCAACGGCTTCAACATTTTCTAACATTTTGAAAGGTCCAACATATCTGGGGTTTGGCTTCCCTCGTTTGCTAAAACGTACTACTCCTTTCTAAGGCGAAACCTTGAGCATAACTCTATCTCTAACTTGGAATTCCATCGGTTTATGATTTAAATCGGCGTAACTCTTTTGTCGATCATGAGCGGCTTTAATTCTTTGCTTGATCTGAATGACCTTCTCGGTCGTCTCTTGAACTATTTCTGGACCAGTGAGTTAAACTTCTCCAACCTCAGCCCAGGTGAACGACACTTTCAACCGTAAACTACTTCAAATGGTATAGCCTTGATGCTAGCATGATAACTATTATTATATGAAAACTCAACTAATGGCAAATAGTTAACCCAACCCTTTTCACAGTCGATCACACAAGCACGTAGCATGTCCTTGAGAGTTTGGATAGTCCTCTCGCTTTGTCCGTCAGTTTGTGGATGGTATGCAGTACTCATATCCAAATTCGTACCCAAGGCCTTCTGAAGTGACCTCCAGAAAATTAATATGAACCTAGGGTCGTGATCACAAATGATTGAGACAAGTATCCCATGCCTTATGAATACCTCTTTTAGATACATTATTGCCAACTTTTCCATGGTATCAGATTCCCTTATTGGTACGAAGATTGCAGATTTAGTGAGTAGATCAACAATCACCCAAATTGTGTCATAACCTTGTGACGACTTAGGAAGCTTCATGATAAAATCCATAGTAATATTATCCCACTTCCATTGAGGTATCTCGGGTTGCACCAACAAACCTGATGGCCTTTGTGTTTAGCCTTGACCTTAGCACATGTCAAATATTTGCTAACATAGGTGGAGATGTCGGCCTTCATATTGGGTCACCAATATAGCTTCTTCATGTCCTGATACATCTTGTCAGAACCAGGATGGATAGAGTATTTTGACTTGTATGACTCGTGCATGATCACAGTCCTTAAATTGCCATCACAGGGTAACCAACTCCTGCCATTTAAGCATAGAGTTTCATCCGCGCGGGGTTCCAACTTCTCCTTCGGTATATCCTTCGTGATCATACCTCCCACGTCTTCATTCTTAATGTTCTCTGGTTTCTGTGCCTCTATTTGAGCTTCCAGAATTTGCTTGGGGAGATTCAAACAAATAGTCATGTCTAAGGCTCGAACCCGTAATGGCTTATTATGTTCTTTACGGCTTAAGGTATCGGCCACTACATTTGCTTTCCCCGAATGGTAACGTATTTCACAATCATAATCGCTGAGCAACTCTAACCAACGGCGTTGTCTCATGTTCAGATCCTTTTAATTAAGAATGTGTTGTAAACTCTTATGATCTGTGAATACCGTACACTTGGTTCCATACAGATAGTGTCTCCAGATTTTTAAAGCAAACACTACTGCTCTAAATTACAAATCATGAGTCGTATAGTTCTTCTCATGAATTTTCTAATGGTGTGATGCATAAGCAATCACCTTCTCTCTTTGTATCAACACATCGTCCAAACCTTTGATTGAAGCATCACAGTATATGATAAAATCTTTGCTTCCTTCAGGTAAAGCCAGAATTGGTGCACTATACAACTTTTGCTTAATTAATTGAAACGCTACTTCTTGCTTGTCACCCCATTCAAAGGTGACTTTCTTCTGAGTCAGTTTGGTCATCGGCTTGGCGATCTACGAAAATCCTTTAATGAATCTTCGGTAATACCCAACAAGACCCAAAAATTGATGAATCTCCGTTGGCGTTTTAGGAGATGCCCAATCTTTTATGGATTCAATCTTGGCGGGATCCACGTGAATGCCTTGACTATCAATCACGTAGCTAAGAAATTATACATTAGGGATCCAAAATTCGTATTTAGAGAATTTAGCATACAATTCCTATTTCTTAAGCAATTCCAGAATTGCCTTAAGATGTTCTTTATGTTCCTTATTATTCTTGGAGTAGATAAGGATATCGTCAATAAATACAATCGCGAACTTATCCAAATATGGCTTGCACACGCGGTTCATGAGATCCATAAATACCGTCGGTGCGTTCGTTAAGCCAAATGGCATAACTTGGAACTCTTAATGACCATAGCGAGTTCTGAATGCCGTCTTCGGAATATCTTTTTCATGTACTCGAAGCTGGTGATAACTTGATCGCAAGTCTATATTAGAATAAATATTGGATCTTTGTAGTTGATCAAATAAATCGTCGATCATTGGGAGTGGATAACGATTCTTCATCGTCAGCTTGTTTAGTTCTCGGTAGTCGATGCACATTAGAAATGATCCATCCTTCTTCTTGACAAACAAGAATAAAGCTCCCCAAGGTGAGGAACTGGGCCTTATAAAGCCTTTGTCGGATAGCTCCTTCAGTTGGTCTGACAATTCTTTCATTTCGGACAGGGCTAATCGATAAGGTATCCGTGCTACAGGTGCAGCACCAGGTATCAAATCGATTTGGAATTCCACTTGTCGAGTCAGAGGGAAACCCAGCAAGTCCTTAGGAAATACTTCAGGAAAATCTTGAACAATCGGTACGTCCTCAAGTTGCTTCTTCTTTGACTTGTCTTCAATCTCCTTTGTAGTAACATGTGCTAAAAAGATAGGACATCCTTTTAGCATGTACTTCTGCGTTTTAGTACACGATATGATGTTCAAACGAGTCTCGGTTCCCTGGTCGCTTCCGTCTCTACGAACAATCAATGTTTCATTTCCTCAGGGAATACAAACGATTTTCTCGGCACAAACAATGACAGCTTGGTACTTTGCTAACCAATCCATACCAATTATGACGTCGAAACTACCAAGTTCTACGGGCAAGTCTATATTGAATGGGTGATTTAAGAAGTTTAATGTACAACCCCGTATAATAGCGTTTAACCCAATTATTCTCCCGTCAGCTAGTTCAACATCATAATAATGATCTAAGGTAGATGTTGTGATATCAATTTGAGAGCTAAATGCAGTAGATACAAAGCTTCTATCGGCACTAGTATCAAATAAGACAAAATCATAGCGGTTGTTTACAAGAAACGTACCCACAATGACGTTTGAGTCGGGGTTTGTCCCTGTATGGCCTACCACATACACTTTCGCTGGAGCATTTTGATTTCCACCTTGGGAACATCCACTCTACGGCTCGTAAAGGGTAAAAGCAAAGGTGGTGATGATATAGGTAAAGGTATAGGTAGAAGTAGTGGTGTCCCTGATGGTGGTGTACTCAAGGGTAGTGGATGGGAAGTAGATGGTGACTTGGCTCTCAACCGGATCATAGCAACTTTGTATCCTAAAGGATAAGTAGGACTAGCACGTAGTGGTGGAGGTGATACAGGTAATGGTGGTAATAGTATCTGGGGTAGTGGTAATAGTATCTGGGGTAGTGGTGATGACAATGGAGAGAGTGGTAATGGTGGTGCAGTAGGTATGGCAAGAAGTTTGGAAACCCCTGTATCTGAAGGAAGTGATATGGGTGTCTGAGCTCGGACAGACATCCAGCCGTAACACGGTGTACAGGTGGTAGGACAGAGTTGGCCGGAGCTGGGTGCTCCTCCTCCTTATTCTCGTCCTCCTCAACATCATCATCATCCTCGTCATTATCGGATGACTTATCATCATCATCGTCGTCGTCTCCTCCATCGGCAGGATAGTCAGTGAGGTCCTCCTCAGGATCCTCCTCGGGATCCTCCTCTGGATCGGAGTCTGCAATGTATCCTGGTGAGTCAGCAGTAGGTAAGACAGCAGCAGGCAGTGGCTACTCCTCTGCTAAAAACACCTCATCCTCCGGTGACATAAACTCTGGGTATACCGGCTCCGATACATATGGTACATAGACAGGTGAAGGTGGGTACTCAGGACCGGGCACATAATCAGGAGATGGTAGGGCCTGAAGAGCGGCCTCTACATAAGGGTCCTCTAGCATCATGGACAGTCCATTGACTCTCGAATATCCTATGTCTGACAAATCCTCGAACGAACTAGATACCTCCGTGTAAGTGACCGTGAAATCCTCTGAATCTGACATGACAAAATCTGAAACTCGAAAGTAGCTTATGTAAGTATTAATATAAGACTCTTATAGTAATGTAATATACATAGTATATTATAACATGTATATCAATCATGAATGCATCTAGTCTAACCAACTAATGCAACACTAGTGTATATATGTCCCGTAAAAACCCCTTTTGTATGATGCAGTGCTTGAAAACGGTTATAGTCTAATAAAAACATTTAACTTGGTTCTCTATAACCTTAGCTCTGATACCAATCTGTAACATCCCCAAATTGGGTCGCAGTGGAATATGGGTTGAAGGTGTTACTTCATAGATCAATAGCACAAGATATATACAAGAACGACCATTTAAAAGTCATTTAAAACCGATACATTGGATTTAACAAATTGTTGTTACATAAGTCCGAAACTTCACTTGTTCATTGTTCAAAATAAAAAGATTTTAGTCCATAACAAATACATCCCCAAAATGTAATGCAACCAAATCTTTAATGCAAATGACTTCCAAAATAACGACCACCAATGTATCCCTTGTCTTATACCTCATTGATCTCCTGAGAAAACATTGCTTAAAACGTCAACAATAATGTTGGTGTATTCATAGGTTTGTAAAATGTATAATGTAGGACCGCAAGATTTCCCCATGATAATGCAACAGATGCAAACATCATAAAATGTAATTACGTTTCCCTAAGCTCATGACACTGAAGCTCGACATGTATGAATTGCAATATAAATTGCCAACATTGCCCGTGATGATGTTCTAACCCGCAACATCCCAAATCCGACATGGTATACGTTCGTTGTCCGGCATACCGGCACAGTGAGCATGACTCACCCGAACGGGGATGTCAATCCCAAATAGATCTATTTATAACATTCGCGCTCACAACAAGTAATTGACAGTTCATGATAATGGGCTCAGAGGGTTATCGCTACTTAGGCAAACACGTAATCGTAATGTAAAATGTCCACTTGCGTCCAATTGTAAAACATGCATATGTTTCTCACCCCAAAACTTGTAAATCATTATAAATGTAAAATGTGGGGCTATGAACTCACCTTGAGTGAGTGAATCGATAATGTAAATCACAAACAACATCACAAACAGAAAATGCGTCATGAATACGCCCGAATGCAACCTAATTAATTATAGGTCGTATGAGTACTAAGTACTTTGAGTAACTAATACCGTATATAATTCTATATAGCTACTTCACATTTCTTCAGTTTTATTTGTGAAAAAATATTTATAAAGTAAAACGTTTTATATATCTCTGTCGTAAAATTTTTTGGGGGCGTAAACTTGTTTCGTTTTAGTCCGTTTCATACGTTTCTTATGTCCACGCTTTTGTATTAAGAAGAGTTATCAAAATATTACATTTTCATATTTTAAGTCCTCTGGTGAACAGTACTTTTTACTATTCATACACTTTTATAAATTTAAAACAATCGTAACTCGTAAAACGGTGTATCGTATCTTATTCGGTTTAACTCCGATTTTAGGGATTCTTTCGAGCACGTCTTCGTAATTAAAAGTTTTATCAAACTAATGTATTTTCCAAATGTATCTAAGATGAATAGTGATTTTTGCTGTTCATAGTTTATATAATTATTTTTTATAAACTTATTTATTAACGTAAACATGAAAAATCCATAACTCTTTCGTTATTGATCCAAAAATTATGATTCTTAAGGTTTTGGAATCCTAAAATTATGTACTTTATGTGAAAAGTAATCATTTGTTTATATCATAAGTGAAATGGAAGTAGTTTTTATAAAAATTGTTTTTATAAGACACTTTTTATCTAAATCTTGCAAATTACGTATCTCCTTCGTTATAACTCGGTTTTTCAAGTTCCTTACATATTTAGAATCCTCATGAGATGTAGTATTTTATTAAAATATAAAATAAATGCTTTATATTTAGAATTAAAATAAAAAGTTTGGATCTTTTGATTGTAATGTGTTTAAAACTTGTTTTTATAACTTTTTAGCATGTGTGAATTACTACAAGTCCTCTAATGTGATCAATACACATCCTTGTGTATATTTATAGTCCTATAATGTATGAATCCAACAATATGTCCAAGAATCACAAGATCAACAAGTCTACATACTTATTTGTTAATAATCTTTAATAAGTAACCCTTTAAAACAACTAGTTTATATATACAGTTTATACATAAACCAACAATTGTACAATACTTATACTTCCATTCCAACATTATATTAACATCCATATAACATATGTAAAAGTATGTTAAACCTTAAATAAGAGTAAAAATCAATTTTACTTGTTAATAAGTTTCTTAGATGGTGATTTACTATATAAACATTATATATACATAAAATCACAAATGTAAAGAGTTTAAGGGTTTTAGATAACCTTAATATGAAGTAGGATGATGAACAACAATATCTAAACCCTAGTTTAGATAATAAACCCAAGCTTCCAATACTTAGAAAACCCTAAAATCCAAGAAACCCTAATCTTAAACCTTTCTTGTTACTCTTGTACACACTAAACTATAACAACCCGTAATTTTCGAGTATTTCATCAATGTAATATCTACTTACTATGTTAAGTACTACTTTTTCATGGTAATAAAATTTTCGTTTCATTCTATTCCATTACGTATCATAGTTTACATTTCAAAAGTAAACGAGCTCTCGCAACGACTTATTTCTATCTATGTTTACATCATGTAAACATCATAATATGCCAAGTCAATAATCTATTATAACGTGTACGTTATCTATTTAACGTAGTTTTCATAATAATATTATCAAATGAGCTTTATCCGTTAATATTTAGGTCAAAACCCTAATTATATATAATATATACATTCCGAAAGTATATAAAGCAATGTAACCCGCACTTGATATTAACCAACATAGTTCCCCTTTTGATAATCTACAATAATTAGGGGACCAATGAATAATTAAGCGATAACTTCTTGTTTCCTCTTTTAAACAAATTATACGAACGATTCTACGCATTATAATGACCCAAAATGTATTACGGTATACAT